>JANHFL010001496.1:39093-49914 GCA_032468155.1 Oxyrhabdium leporinum
TCTCATAATAAGCATTCCTAATTCTAATCATGTGGCAGCCTGCAGAGGCCTCAGTATTTTGCTTCCAAGGCTGACACAGTGTTACTCCATCCAGAACCAAAGATGGAAAGACTTTATCATCAGAGGATCCAAATACTGATAGTCACTCAGAGTTGAGTCAGAGCCCATTTCACCCAATTGGAAAGCAAAATAGGTGTCTTTCTCCCTATTTGTCCCTATTCAAAATCATTGAAGTGCACAATGAATAATGGTAGTTGTCGACTCACGATTACACAGTTGAGTCCAAAATGTCCATTGTGAAGCAAAACAGTTGTTAAGTGAGTTTTTCCTCATTTTACAACCTCTCTTGCCACAGTTGTTAAATGACCATGAGGAAGCTGCAATGGTCCTAAATGTGAAAACTGGTCATGTCACTTTTTTTATTACTGTTGTAACTTTGAACAGTCCTTAAACGAAAAGTTAAGGATTACTTTTTTGGTATCATTATACCGTCACTTGTCACATATTGTTTTGCCCCTGTGTGGTTATCAACTGCAAGAAAGTAATATACCTTTTCTTTAATCAATTAAAATTAATGGGTTTAAGTAAGCTAAACTCTACATTAGAAGCAAACACTGTTATGTTTTACAAATACCCTGAAAGAAGAGCCACAAAAATATTAATAAGATCTTAGTATGATTCTTTCAAAAAGCTCAGACATAGCACAGCATATAATGATGCTGAAATGTTGCTTTGTTCAAATAAAGATTCTGATTAATCTGCAGTTCCTGTAATGTGTGATTTGATCAGAGTGCTCCTGAAGCAATTTAGCTGAACTGCCTTTTCTTGTTTGTTTTTTTGTACTAGAATGCTTGTGAAATTTGTTTAATCTCAGTTTATGTACTGAACCAATAAAAGACAGAAAGGAAGAAAGATTTTTTAAAAATAAAGTTTTTGCTCAAATAAGCAGCAACAACAAAAAAAAATAATTATATGACCTCAACAAAAATAATGAATGGTTCTTTTCAATTGGTTGCAGGCAGTGAGTTCGAATTGACTGCTGTGCTGACACTGTAGCATTTCATAAATGTTCATTCATGGTAACTTGAGCAGTTGGGAGGAGGAAAAGCAGCATGTGGAAGCAGCATGTGACCCCCTCCATATTTTACAGATGTTTATTAGAAAATCTATAGAACAGCCATTTCAATTTGGTATACCCACATACACACAATTTTGGATCCTGTTATGTTTGTTTTGCATGGAGGACTAAGCATGGACAATTCACAGCAGTCCTCTTTACTCTTTTCCATCCAAATTCACAAAGTAAAGTAAAGCACTCTTCTCCTTGAGTTGTGCTGTTTATTTTGTCTACAGTTTGAAGCTGGATTTGTCAGGTCTCACTCTTATTGTCTTTCTCTTTTCCATGAAAGAAAGAAAAAAAATATTTATTTTGATGGTTCTGCCTTTCTTAGAATGGTTCAAATGCTTTGAATTAAGTAAAATTAAAATTCATGCCCATATTAATGATATAATCACTTCTGGCAAAATCTTCTGCTTGCTTTGAAATAACTGTTCCAGAACTGTGAGAATGATTTTAGACTTGGATGCTGTATTGAATATAAAGAAATTAATAGGGTTGGGAAAAATAAATATCCTTAGAGCTGTAAAAGGCATTCTGGACATCCTGTTTACAAATCAGTTCTGCACTGTGGTTAGTAGAGACCCCTTCCTCTATTGGAAAGTACTATATAGATCAACTGAATTACAAAAGAAAAGGGAAAAATCTTCAGTCTCTAGACATTGCTTGGAGAAATTCGACTCCGTCTGGAAATTAAAGGAATTGCATATATCCTTTCACATTCATATTATTATATCTTTTTCTGAAAAATGATAGATAACTTCTTGCTTCCTCTTCTTTCAACTTAGCAAATTTGTAGACATATGTAAATGAACAGAATTAAGTTCTCAGAGAATTCTCAGATGACACAGAGGTTCTGAAGTCAGCAGAAGAGTTTGGCTAAATGTGAAGTCCTTGGTCCTCTCTGAGTTTGGTGGTTGTCCTCCAGACATTTCATTACCCAATATCTTCAGTTCTAGAAGGCAACAGGATTGTTCTCTATTTACATAGAGTAGGTTGCTCTGGCAGGGTTGGTCAGGGTTTGGCATTTTCCTTAGCAATTCCTGAAGTAGGCTATTATATACTTCTTTTTTGTCTAAGTTGGTAGTTCCTTGATTATGGTATTGTTTATTGTTTGATTGCTTGTAAGGGGTTAATCCTAGTTTTAATCCCTGTCTATCTCGGTGTACACTGCTGTAGAATATAAGTACAGTATTTGCTTTTGTTCCTTATTAAGCTTTATTATTGTTTATTTTGAATGGTGTGTAAATGTTAGTTATCTCTATGTTCCTTGTTGATGGCTAATTTATCTGAGTGTCAAGCTTCCAGTTTTTCTAGAGTTTTTGGATTTAGCTTGTTCTAGGATGCTCACAGTTTCTCAGCTGAAACTATGGTTAAGCCTGTCCATATACTGTGAAATTAAGAAGTTTTCATTGTGTCTTTTGCCATGATGGCTGCCTGACCTACATAGTGGCTATTACAATGCTTACATTGTATGTTGTAGATGACTCCTGATTCGCCCCTCCCTTAGATTACTGGGTTTTTTGAATTACTTAAAATGTTTTGGGGTTTTTTGGGAGGGGAGAGGTTAGTTGGTTTGTGTGCTGGGATGATGGTGTGTGGTTATAATAGTCTGTTCATTGGTTCTGAGATATTTTTAACTTATGGCAGTATTATCTTTTTCATAACTGGTGCTGGTCGTACTGTGGTGGTTTGAATGATCAGGCACTTTTTTATTAAATTGTGTCAGTATCCAATCTATTGGAAGATGCTGTATAGGTGATCTTTTTTCTTTTTCTGGTGTTCTGGGCTGCTGCAATGTGTTTTTGCTAATCTGAATAATGTTATTAAACATATCCTCTTGTGAGACATTTGGTTGTTACTTTAGTGATCTAGCTCTTGGTTAATGTTAGAGAACGCGATTACTGCTTTTATTCAACTCATGTTAAAACACTCTGCCTCCATCCCAACACATACACTTGTAGATCCATTAGCATTGTCTTCATCTTTTCTTTTCCTAAAAAGAATGGCATTGGCTTCATGTCTGAAATATGTCAATTAGCAGATTAATTATACATTAATTATACATTAAACAAAACATGGCTTAGCACCTTTTAAATCATATCCTTTCCAAACAACTCTTTTCTATACTTTTAAGAGATGCTAACAGTATGAGAAATAGTATTTTGTTTTATATGTAAACCCCAATTATTTCCAATAGGTATAAATTAGTTTTTTGTGACTAGGCAGCAAGTAAGACAAGAAGAAAGGGAGAAAGAAAGGCTTATAGTAAGGATGTTGAGCTGCAGTTGCTTCCTCTCTCCCTCTGTGAGCTGTTGAAAACTACATCTGGACTGCTTGTTAAAAATAATTGGTAAGCAAAAAAGTTAATTAAAACAATTTCTATTAACTTTTAAATTGGGGGGAGATAATATGCCTCATGAACATAAGAAGCAGTCTTGCCTTCCCCTTCTATTTCACCCTCTGGGATGGCACCACCTCAAAAAAAGATGGAAAAATCCTTACCAGCTGTTGATCCAATTATCTCTATGCCTAAGAGTTCGGCTCCAACAGAAAAGGCAATTGCTTTGGCTGATAGATGTGCAGCAAACAGTTTTAACCCCTGAGCTACTATATGAAATTGACTTTGGAGAAGTAACTAATTTTGAGCTGATAATCATAATGCAAGTCATAAGATGAAGGCTCACAAAATATGTGTTAAATGGTAAAGTACTTGAAAGAAAACATTTTTTAAACAAAAGGATATAAAGAAGCTTAGGAGGATAACGTTTCAATCTCCTGAGAAAATAATCCATATATTAGAAACCAAACACATAGCAATGAGAAAGGAGCTGGCAGCTTGTCATGACTACATGGCATAGTGTCAAGGTCAAATGTGCAGAAAAGCTTTATGAATATCAAATCTCCCATTCTCAAAAGATAAGAAGCCCCCTGTGATAGAGTTTTATAGTCTGACAGACTTCTTCTAGAGTCCTATCAAGATTTCATTCTCATTGACCAAATCCAGTTTTGATGGAATTTCTTCAAAGGTCTGCACATTATAACACTTTTCAAGTCTCCAGGAAAGCTACTTCTTTGAAATATGCAAACTAATGATTTTTTTTTATTTGTTTTCCAAAGTTGCTAAAAACCATACAATTTGGCTATATTTGTGAGAGAGCAAGACAAGGGATAAAGATTTTGTTCATCCTGCAATTGTTTTGCTTATCTTTGGATAGTGGAGAAAAAAAATGACCCTCTTTTGCTTCAAATTATATGAAACTAAGTTCTGATGATATTTAAAATTAACACATTCTTCATATTGTCAAGAAAATATGGTGGCTTTTGATTTCATTTTATAATAAGTTGTGAAATATATCTTTTTTAAAATGTAATTTTGATGTGCAATAAATTTAACTCTAAATTTAGCCCATGGAACTATTTTTAGGACTATAGTGAGATCTAGTGTCATTACATTGTTACTTACCTTTACCTATACCACAAAGTCATTCAATTTAATTCAACACATATACATATGTATGCACTCTATCACTGAAAATTGAAAGTTGATTTTATTTAAAGTAGTAAAGTTATTTTATAATGGATATCAAAATCAAACATACTGAAATGTGATGTTCAGAATTTAAAGAAATACTTATTTCAAAGAGATAACTCTAATCCTAGTGAGAATAAATATGGTAAAATTTGTGATAGATAGATAAGCTGTATTATAGCAAAGAGATCAGCACTTTAAATAACATGGGAACAAAGTCAGGTAATAGTACAGTACAAAGAAAAAGAACAATTTATCAATTTAAAATATAGTAGGCAAAGTTTTAAAAGAATATGAGCTGGATACAATAATTTCAATAAATCCAACAAAAGGATGCTAAATTGCAATATGTAAATGCCAGTTAAGTCAGTGGCTTCTCACAGCAATAGTTATAGTACACTTTCTTGGAATTTCTTGAATTGATGATTTAGGTAATTTTTATTTTTTTAAAAAAATATAGGGGTTTTCAGTTCTGCTTTCCAGGGATAATAAATCTGGCAAGCTATTTCAATTTCCTTATAAAAAATAGATATACAGTTGATTTTATAAGGGAAATTGTTGTAGCTCACTGTTAACATTATTGAGGAAAAGATCTCTAGGTATACTAGAATCAATGTCCTTTTGTGTTATGGTACAGGAATATATTAAGAGATAGTGAAACATTATAAAGTGATAGTCTGTCTCCTTGCAAGTCAAGATGTTGAAATATTTGGTCCAAGCTTTTTCTAAACCCCACATGCACAGAGCTTGGTAAATAAGTTTGCAATAAGCCAGGTGAAATGAAATCTGATTCCTTCTTAGCAGAATGAACCAGACAATCTATTCCAATAATTTGCCTCAGCCAGAATTTTTATTAGCATATGAGTCTAAATACATCCCAGCACAGTGACTGAGCAAAGGATGAAAAATTTATATCTCAAAAATATACATCGTACGGTATTAGATAACTTGTGCCCCATTGGGCCATCATGTCAGAGATATTTCTTTACCTAAACAGAAGAAAAAAATGACCACAGGTTACCAAAAAAGCATGGGGATGGAAGCCTTCCTTTCTTCCTTCCCTCCTTCCCTCCTTCCCTCCTTCCCTCCTTCCCTCCTTCCCTCCCTCCCTCCCTCCCTCCTTCCCTCTAATCTAACCTCATGCTGAATTTCATTATTATGGCACATATTCATTCTCATTCATTCTCATACTGTGTTGAGGATCCATGAAGTAAATTTGAATGATGTGGTACATTGCAGTTCTTACCACAGAAGAATTTAGAATCCCTGCCAGCTTCTCTCTGAGAAGGAAGTTAAATAGACAGTTTAAAAACAGGATTACATGATATCCCAAGGGAGGGTGAGGCTTGTGTGATCTCTGGTGTCTGAGGGAAGGGTTTGTCTACACTCAGTTTCAGTGTATGAAGCAATTGAAAAATTAAATAGGATGGGCCAGGATTAAAATACAATTGCTATTGTATTTGACTGACACCAGAGGGGTCCAATTTCTATTCCATCTGCAGCCACAGAAGCTCACTTGTGACTTTTAGCCCAACCTATCTTAAAGGGTTGTTGTGAAGAAATATAGAAGGATGGAGCACTATGTACTGTATATACCCTGAGTTCCTGAACAAAGACAAGTTATTGATAGATGTTTTTGTACCAGTAATAAAATACTATACAAAATATAGTATTTTGTACTATTACAAAATAATAATTTTGTAAAACAATAAAATATATAGGCCTTTCTGCATGTACCTTAAAGTTATTTCTTTTTTAAGAGCCACATGATGGATTAATTCCTTCTTCTGAGAAAGAGAGGGCTAGCTTGCAAGACTGGCAGGGAAACCATCATAGTATGTTCAGAATCACCATCATGTGGCCACAGCAGCAGCCCAACCATCATAGCAGACATAACTTCCCAAAATTTCACTTCCTCAGGACCTGCATTTTGGATGTATTCTATATGTTAGCTCATCTGAAGTACCTTGGTTCAAAAATTGATGTTGCACATCTCACATTTCAAGTAAAGGTTATCACAGTGAGAGTTTTAATACCACATGGACTCTATGGGGCACAGTACATCCTTGTAGGCACAATATGATATAGAAAGCAGCTTAAGACTTTGATCTTAAACAATTTAAGGTAGTAGGCAGCAGTTTCTTCAGATAGTAGGCATGAAAGAATTACATGATGTCTAGCTAGAGATGACTATGGTTCTTCAACAGATTGATGGGATTATTTTTATTTCATCATTGTTTGCTATAAAGGACTAGAAAGCAAAAGCTTAAAATCTGTATCAGAAAAAAAGCATATAATTTTAAGATAATTTGTCATTTAAATAGCATAGAAGAAATGGTTGGATTTTAAACTTAAGCACAACTTTGCTGCTAACAGAAGAGATGGAAGGATAGTTGCATGGAGAAATGCTATTTGGGTGGGAGGAGAGGCCAAACCAACTTAGCAGTATAAACATGAGCAGGTATTCCAAACACTTAACCAATGTGTCAAGTTTTCAATTGATTGAATTTACAATTGAGTATATCAAAGGCATTATATTGGCTACAAGGGAGCACTGCTCTGCCAGTAGCTCTGGAAGGGAATACACTGTTTGGAAGAGTTTGCAGATATTGTAATGTGTCTGGCTATTCAGAGATCTGTTTGAAAGATTTTTTTTTTAAATATATTCAGCATTTATTGGAATAGGTTCAATAGGTCCAGTTTTAATTGAATTTTCTGGGTTAAAACAGTCACATATAATAAAGGGAATATCTATACTTACTGTATTAATTTCCAGAATTGGGAATAATGCATTAATTTTCTCCTTTTCCCAATATGGGCAGGTTGGAAAATATATTTTTAAGTATTTTAAATATTTTAAGTATTTATATATTTTATTTTAAGTATTTTTGAAGTATCACTTCTGACACATAAAAGTTTCTGAATTAAAAGAATAATGCAAGATACAAAGTCAAAGAAAATAGGAGAAGTCAAAGGAAGTAGGACTGAGGGCTATTCCTTACATGATAGTATAGAGGACTAGACAAAGCATCTAATATATACTGAATATTGCCTTTACAATCTGTATTTGTGTAGAAAAATCCTAATATCTTTCCTATTAACAAAATTAATATTCTCATGTATTCCTCTGTGTGTGTGTGTGTGTGTGTGTGTGTGTGTGTGTGTGTGTGTGTGCATATGTGTGTATGGGTATGTCATTCTGATACTTTTATTATTGTTTAATGACTAAACATTTATTATTGAAATTAGAAATAGAGGGGGGGGGTTATTAAACACCATCCAGGTTTATATACACATTCAATAATTACCCTCTACATGGTTTTCACCATTTCTTTTAATCAACAATGACTATGCATTGCCCAGAGTTATTTCAAGCGAGATGGGTGGCTATCTACAATAAAATTTCAAGTCTATTTGGCCAAACTAATGCTTTATGATAAAGGTAGTTGCAACCTACCAGATTTCCAGACTTTTATTTTAGCATCTATATTTTGCTGAAATGAAACTTTTTTGCCTTGCACTCTGACAAATCAGCCATCAATAAACACATAGACATTAACAACATCTATATTAATTATGCAAAAGATACAATCAACCAGCCAAAAGAGAACAAAAAGACTCCAGCCCCTCTCCATCAGTAATCAGCATCCAGATCAGCATAGATTAACTCCAAGATTAACTTCAGGCCAACTATCAAGTAAGAAATACTCCAATCAAGAAACTGCCAAAGAGTCAAAGGGAAAAAAATACTGGACCGAAATACATACATGGTTAGAAAAAATGATAAAGCAACACACTGATTTTAAATCAGAAATATTTTTGTTGGGTAATTTATCAGAACAATATAATAAAGGAAATACATACTTAATTTTACATGTGTTAAGAACAGCAAGAATTGTCTTTGCACAACAGTGGACAACACTGTTGCACAACACTTTAGATGAAAGTGTTATAAAAAATATTAGAATGTGCAGAGATGGACAGATTAACACTAAAAATAAAGGAGAAGGAAGTAACTGAATACTTTTTAACATGGGACCTGTTTTATCAATGGCTAACTAACAGAAACAGAGGTTAGAAATTAAAGAGACTAAGAGAATGATTAATTATATAAGGAAAGCTTTCTAGTATGAATAAGCCAATGTTACTATTATTGTGTGATTATTATCAATGATATGTATATTATGATTACCATTATGCTTATTGACTTTTTGTTGTTCAAAACTAGTATACTCAGACACTATTCATATATTGAGTTTTTTATGTTTAGTAAAGAAAAATGTATCATATATGTGTGTGTGTATGTGTGTGTGTGTGTATGAAACTGCCAAAGAGCCATCAATAAACAGCGCCAACCAAAGAATCTGTAAGACCACCTCCACCCATACAGACAAGCAAGTCACCAGACTATAAACTGACAGCAAACAGCACTCCTTGCTAGCACTGATGATGTTACCAACTTAGGGTAATGAAATGTCTGTAAGAAAACAAACAAACTCAGAGAGCACCAAGGATCCCTCATGAAACTTTTTGTTTGATATCACATCTTTGGTCCTACAGGAAGCAACTATGTAATTTCATTAAATCTTAGCAAGTATTAAGGTCCAGGAATATAAAACAGAGATTTTTATTTCTATCCTTGAAGCTACTAGACATATTTGGTTCTTATATATAAAAGATTAAGTTTAGGTGAAGAAGTATATAAGCACATTGCCATGTAAGCCACATGTGAAAGTGGAGGGATGATATTCTAATTATTCCATTGCAACATAAACAAAATCTTATTTTCAGTTTAATAGAAACAATATCTTTTAAACTTGAATAGCTTGCTACAGATATCAGAATGACTTCAT
Source organism: Oxyrhabdium leporinum (assembly GCA_032468155.1). Classification (NCBI taxonomy): domain Eukaryota; kingdom Metazoa; phylum Chordata; class Lepidosauria; order Squamata; family Cyclocoridae; genus Oxyrhabdium; species Oxyrhabdium leporinum. Next base: position 48,596 of record JANHFL010001496.1, read on the forward strand.
CAAGGTTTAAAAGATTTATTGAAATATAGAAATAAGTTTGGCTTTGTTTTTATGCACTTGGACAAGCATGTATATGATAAAAGCTGAGAGGTGAGCTATTTGAAATTTACAAATCTATAAAGCATAAATTAGATTTCCATCCCTAACTCTCTATGCTATGGTCAACCAATTATTTACACAATGACAAATTATTCCTTTTCTAATCTATTCTGTCTGACTAGACTTACAAATTAAGTAAGAGTAGAATTTACAGAGGTTTGTAATACAGCAGGTAAATTATTCACAGGAGTGGTGTTGCAGGCATTCAGGGACTAGCCCTCACATGATTGGGACTTGCTGTTATATTTTTCATCTCTTTGAATCACACTCTTTGCTAATAATTCCAACAGTAATTTCAGAGTTTTTTCCCTTTGCACTGAGGCATTCTTGCCCTAATGTTTCTTCCATTTTCTAATCTTCTATGGAATCTATTCTTCTTCTTACCTGTCATTGCTCCTTATATCAAGTTTTGCCACGATGCATTCAATTCTTTATTGTCTCTCTGCACATCACTTTATTGGCTCTTTAAATTCACTAAGAGCCTTATGTATTCTAATTATTTTCTTGAATTTCATATTAGAGGAAATATTTTATGTGTTCAGTTTTTGAATCTGTTTCTAAGGTTATCTGCAAAACACTTCCCCTGGTGCAACACAGTTCCTCTATGATGATTGATACTTGGAACTAAACAGTCACTCTTGTCAGCTGAAGCTTCAGAGGAAGAGTGATTTAAACATTTACTATTATACAGCATTTTCTACATAATTGATATTAGTATTAAAGCATCTGTTTTTCATATACTACCTGCCACACTTTGATTTCTACTAGCTTCCTCAACTATTTTAGCCCAACAATCAATACTATAATTTAGTACATTGAGGGCACACCACAATATCAGAAACTTGAGGAATCGAATATTGTGAGCAACAGGACCTGGAGAAAAATTTTGTACACAGATGACCTCCAATTTGTGGCAGGTAAAATAAAATCAGGGTCCCTGGCAGAAAACTGCTTGTTAAATATATTAAAAAATAATGGTCACATTTTGGTTTATCTAATTAAAAACAGATGGCAAAGCATCTTTCCTCAGAATCTTTCTATAATGTATATACTTAAATTTTAAGCTTAAGGTTTTTTTTATAAAGATTTTGTTTTTAATTTTTTTATACAAACATATAATTGTGTGAACAGTATGGCATTTGAGTGTTATACCTTCAATACAAATAAATTAGTATTCATCATATTTATATCATTTCACCAAATTATATAATTCTAACAAT
>JANHFL010001496.1:50014-61187 GCA_032468155.1 Oxyrhabdium leporinum
TAAGTAGTTGTGGCTCCTTTTACAGATTCTTTTGGGGTTTCAAATGAGATAAAAAGTTCATTCTCATCCAGTTCCAACCACTGTTCACCTACTTCACTCCAGCACAGTCTTAGGTATTCTGGTTGCCTCTGGCTTCATGACAGCCATTTTGACTGCCGCTGTTCCTCGTCTTCGGATGAGGGATATTTTCCAAGTCAGGGAGGAGAGATGCAGCTCTCCTTGACCTGCGAAACGCTGTCCTTTGCTTCATCACACCTACAAGGTGGCTATGGCTCCTTTCGGAGCCCTCCAACAGGGAAAGCTCAGGGCAGGGCCGCAGTGGTCGCGATCCTAGATGCCAACAATGTCGGAAGTACAACCGGAAGTTGTATTGTTTGGTAGTAAGGGAATTTCTGATTGATTAATATATGTTTGAAAACTCCTATTACTGATATATACATGCTGAAAATTAATTTTTAAAGAAAATACAGAACTTGGTTGGGAAAATAAATAAGGCAATATTGATTCAGAAAAAGATTTCAGGTTTCCCCCATTTATATAATAGCCCTTTGAAAATCCTTTTCAGGAACATTAAATATAAAGTATAACTAAAACTCAGGAATGAATATCCCTTGCATGAAATATAACCTTTCCAATTCAGTAAAGTGTATGTTTTTATCTAAGCCTAAACATTATTTTCATGTACAAAATAATTTGTTGTGACAACAACTCAATCAAGTTATATACAGATTGGCATGGATCCACCCAGAGTCCTTTTATTGTAAAAACTGCAGTACTGGAATACATTTTATATACCTTAACTATCAAAAATAAAGCAAGGAAACATTTTTAAAAAGCAAAGATTAAAATTTGCCTTAAAGAAATTCTAATAATTCCTTGCAATATTATAAAAACAGCAGCTTTGAGCAGAAAATTCCAATTTCAGTAGTGATACTTTGAAAGTGAGTGAGAGTTTTGCAGATTTGTATTCACAGAGAGCTACTTTCATTTTACTGCTCAGAGAGGACAATAGACACACACCTCTCAGCTCAAACATACATAAAAGTAGCAGTCAGGAGATAAGGGAAGAAAAGTAAATAGAAATGCAAATCCATCAATTGACACAACAGCAAAACATGGAGCATAGGGCATACCTTAATGACAACATCTAGAAGGTTCGACTTGTGTAAACAATAAGACCTGGAGAAAAGTAATGTTGTGCACAGATGGTTCCTCAAATTTGGGTCAGGGTAAAATCAAATCAAAGCAGTAGCCACTTTGTGCAGTGAGCTGCTTGTTAAATATACTAAAAATATTGGTAACATAGTTGGTTTATCAAATTAAAGGCAGGTGAAAAACATAGCTTTAGTCAGTCTCAAGAGAAACTATTGACTCTCTCTTTGATATCTTTAGAATCCTTTTACCTCCTCCATAGCCCAAAATATCATTTCTCAATCATTATGTACTTTAGCCCAGTGTGTTGGCTTATTTCAAAAAGTTTTATAGCACCTTTACTCCTTTTATGCCAAAGTAAGTCTTTTCCAATGTTCCATGCTGGCTGCTTGACTTTGACTTAAATTGTTCAAATTTGGTCTCTTTGAACTTTTATTATCATTGATCTTGGCCTTTATTGGTCTATCCTTCTCTCTCTTCAAAAACATTATTTCTGTTGCTTTATTCTTTAACTTCTCATTCCTGCCAATAAATCTATGTTTGAATTTATACTGCATATTTGGGGTCATTTGGTCACATCTTTATTCCTTTACTAATGTAAAGGTTGGGAGCAGAAAAAAGTGAAAGGGAGAAAGAGGAAAATTTGGCATGTGGAGATAGAAAGAAATCAAAGAAAAGGATAATTAGAAAGAGACCCAATAATATCCTATGGATGTAAAAAGAAAAGTTGTTTGAAAGGTTTAGAGTGCAGAATACAATAGCCATCTTTTGTTATAGCAAAAATATAAAAAAGTCAAGTAGTGCATAATCTATAAGGAAGTGAAAATATTTAAATTACAGTATTATAAAATACATCCTATCTTGTCCTTTTCTATCCCAGTTCTTTGCATTATTATATTCTCTTTTTTCTCTAGATCATTTAGGAAGCTAAATTATTTCCATTAAATATAACCTTGTAGATACAATGTTCATATGACAGTTATATAATTTATGAAGAGGGTGATAAGCACATTAATTGTGAGTTCAATTTGTACAAGCTTTGTTTATTGGAACATTTTTGGTCAGGCTTTACTAATTGTGATTTTTCAAAAATAACCTGTAATATATGTCCTTTTTCTGATTTGATTTAATATTGATGTATGAAGAACAAGTGTTTATAAGCAGTCTTTTTCTGTTGCGTTAGCTTTGAACGTCTAACACAAACAAATCTGTATTGAAATATTTACTGATGTTAAGTTAATATCACCAATCTACATATATCATACATATGTAACAATTTATAGCTTTGTCTAGATTCCAGACAAAATGGTATAATAAGTGTGTTTGTTTGCTTGTTTATTTCATTTTTTTTGTATGAAATCTGACTGCAATGGGACATAAATCTCTCCAGACACTTTTCGTACCTTATATAACTGTCCCCATGGATATCAGATAAGGGCTGGTTTATTCATGCATATCTATCTCCTATTATTTCAATTGAAAATCCACAGCTCATATGTAACTATTTCTGTTAGAAAGATTTATGTCTTGCTCTCTTATGCCCATATGCAGGCAACCATATGTGTGAATCTGATCATAATTCTTTCTATAGTTATCAAGCAATAATGAAGAACGTGGCACAGTAGTTAGAATGCAGTATTGCAGGCTACTTCTCACCGGCTCAAGGTTGACTCAGCCTTCCAAGGTCAGTAAAATGAGAACCCAGATTGTTGGGGGAATATACTGACTCTGTAAAATGTTTAAAGAGGGTTGTAAAGCACTGTGAAGTGGTATATAATTCTAAGTGCTATTGTTAAGTGTCATAAAATTGTCAAAAATGTGCTTTGTATGTCCAGTTCTTTGTATTAGATACATTCACTGTAATAAATGTTGTACTTTAACCTTAAAATTGCCATCTTGGTGGGTTGGACAACTGAAAGTAGCATCTTGTTCCAGAATTTTATGCACATCTTTCATATGCACATCTTGTTCCAGGGTTTTATGTACATGATGATAAGTAACTGTTTTTAATATAAGTGAGGTTTTTCCTACAAAGAAACAAAATCAGAACTGCTCTATTTTAGAACCTAATTTTATTTTTCCAAAAATAATTTTGCAACAAGAATAAAGGGAAAAGGTTCAGCTTATGCTTTTGGTTTAAGATGTTATATAATTTGCTACAACAAATAATTGATTATTGTAATTTATTATGTATGCACACCACTTGTATTCTCCAAATATAGAAGACTGACATTTAATTTAAAGGAATGCTTATGGTTATTAAGGGTCTTTATGGGCCTTTCCATTTCCCAATATTTCTAAAGCTCTTTAAAGCAAGCATCAACTTATTTCACAACTTTGATCTTGGAACACTGTAAACACTGTGAAAATAAGTGAATTTAAATACTTTCCCTCTAATTGACCAATTAATGCTTTGAAAAATTATTCTGTTAATGCCACGATCATGCTAAAACCAAGCCTAGATGACTGCCACCACCACCACCACCATCAGCCATATCATCATCATCATTATCATTTTCTTATTTCCACTCTATATAGAAAAAAAGTCCTACAGGAAATATAATTGTAAGAAGAAATTAGAGCAGACAGATTCCAGAGGATTCCAAACAAAAGTACTGTGTGAATAAAGCTAAGACTCTTGCAGTGTTAAGAGTATGTGAGTGTTATGCAATGTTTAGAATAGGTTGAATGGCACTCTGGATTAAGATCAGGAGAAAGAGACATTTTGCATATGAAAAAAAAAAAGAATACCAGGTCTAAGTAAGTAAAATGATTTAGAGAAGATTTAAAATTATGGTATCAAAAGCATTGATACTTGGATGTAATTGTATTACTGTACAGAAAGATGTATTATTGAGTGAATACAAGTCAAAATATATATTTTTAGATTACATGACCTAAAAAATTATGACAATACATTACATGCCACACCAAAAAGCAACATATTTCAATTGTATTCACCAAAGAAATTATTGTTCTAGTGAAATCAGAAGCATACAGTAAAGGCATAGATTATATATGTAAAGGCAAGCAAAGAGAAGATGTTAATAAATGTTTGCAATGAAATATTTGAATGTGATACACTCAAAGGCCTATAAAAATGTAATAGTTGTAATAATAAAGTACAATACCGGAAAGATATCAAAACTCTAAATGGTTAATGCTTACAAGAAATTGACAGTTCCTTCAGACTGGGTCCTCAAAATGGAAAGAACAGGATTTAATATTTGGAGCATTAGGACAAAAATTAGCAATAAATGCTATAAAAATGAAATTAAGAAAAAAAAGTGGAAACAACAGTAAGTATAGATTATGCAAAGAAGAAAATGAAACAGTGGTCCATCAGATAAGTGATAAAAAGATAAAATCAGATAAAAATAACCAAAAAAGATTATGTAGAAGATTTTTTGAATTTAAGCCACCAGCAAGTTTCATTGAAGCATAAATTAGTTTAATAATCAGGGAAAGATAAGACTAAACTGGGAGTGGGGAATTTACAGCCTCTTTATAGACTTATGCAAATTATAATATGCATTTAATTTTTATACATTATTGGATTACAGCATGTGTGTGTTCATGTACATAGTAATAAGGTGTTATAGGAGAAGGAATGGGTTCAAATACAGTATCTCCCTTAAATAGAAGCAAATGTTTGAAGAATCCTTCTCTGAGTCCACTACATTCTTGTAACTGCTGTATAAAAAGGCTTTTGTTCTCAATCATTTGTTGCCCTAGTTAGTATTCTTGCAGTTAACACTTTCATTACTTCATTTTATTGGTTACAACATTCTTGTCTCCAAGCTTTCATAGCACTTAACTGATTATAGCTGGAACTAATGCTTTGTTTTCTCTGGGAAGATTATTTGAGTAATGGGTATTTTAGCTTAACTCCAAGATGTCTATTTCAATTATAAGACAAGACATGATTGTGCAGCAAAATTCTCTTACTGGAATATATGTAAATCTATGGTTTGATGCTGGTATGACTATAACATTGGAAAAATTGTTCCAGAATGACCATGTAATGATCTTCTAAATTCAGATGGAAAAATATTTAGAACTTTTATATCAGAAGTACTTGAAAATTTGGCAATACCACATGACCAAAGGACAGTGAATGGCTGAAAAGGAACTGAAAAAAAATGTAAAATATTAGGACTTAATATAAAATCAGAAGCAATGGAATAACTGAACAAAGTTTTACCCTGAACTACTGGACTACTGGAGCACTCGGAGGTATCTTTGTCAACCACTCTGTCAAGTTCAATCCTTGGCTACTTTATGGATCAGCAATTTCCGTGCTCCTTTGTCTCACACCATTTCCTTCAGATCCATCATAAACATCCTAATGTCACCCTTTATAGTGTCCAGCCAACAGGTATCAGGATAGCCACTTCTTTGTCCACTGATCCATCCCAGCATGATTTACTTTTTGAGTGAGTCAGCTTGCATGACATAGCTAAAGTATAGTAGCCTTTGCTTGGTGATCTTAGCTTCGAGTGATATTTTTAGTTCGGTCTAGGATTTCTTTGTGATTTCATAGTTCATAGGATATGTGAACTATATATATAGTTAATAATCATATCCAGCACCATAATTTAAAGGTTTCCAACCTTATTCTATCTGCCTTTTTTAGAGTCCAGGTTTAGCAGTTGTAAATAACAAGTGGAAAAATTATTGCATTGACTAATCTGTATTCTGTTGATAGGTTGGTATCTTTACTCTTCCAGATGTTATTCATGCTGAGCATTACAGTTCTTTCTAATGTTGATGTCATGGATGCAGTCACCACATTAGTCAATTTTAAAGTCCAGGAATATGGACTTTAAAAAAGATGGACTGTTTCAATGGTCTCATTGTGGATCTGCACTCTGATTTGTGTGTTCTCTGAAGTTGTCATTATCTTTGCTTTCTTGAAGTTAAGGTGAGTTCAAATTTTTCACTTTCATCTTTTATTCTCAGGATTAGACACTCCAGATCTTTGTTGCTTTCCATGAGCAATGTTGTATCATCTGCATATGGGAGGTTGTTGATATTCCTATTACCAATTTTAACCCTAATTGTAGGTTCCTGCATTTCTCATAACTATTTCTATTTACATGTTGAATAGTGTAGGTGAGAGGATGCAATTTTGCCAAGTACCTTTTCCAATACTGAACCATTTTGTGCCTCCATATTCTTCAGACAGTGGCTGCCCGATTAGAGTAAAAATTAACTGAATCAGCTGGATGTGGTAAGATAATATTCCTAGTTCTTTGAGGCAGTTCCAAAGCTTGTAATTGTTGATGGTTTTTGTGCAATCAATGAACCACATGTAGAGGTCTTTTTGCTATCCCTTTGCTTTTTCCTTCATCCAACATAGATTGGCAATATGATCATGTGTTTCTCTTCCTTTATGAAATTCCACTTATAAATCAGGCAATTCTTGGTTGGTGGTTAGAGTCAAACATTGCTGAATTATCTTCAAGAGAATTTTATTCACATGTAATGTCAAGGTTATGATTTGATGGTTGGAACACTCATTTGTATTACCTTTTTTGGTATTGGGATATTGACTTTTTCTATCCATTTTCCATTCTGACCAGACTTCCAATAGTATTTTGTTGGCAGTGATCTCAGCAACTCTGCAGGAATTCCATCAACTCTTGGAGTTTTGCAGCTAGGCAACTAGTTGAGAGGTTGCACTACTTGCTCCTCCAGGATATCTGCTTTCATTTCTGATAAAGTGACTTCTTGCCTTATGGCTTGGCCTTGTTTTTTTGTTTGTGTAAAGATGTTCTGCATATTCCCATCACATTTCTCTGATTGCTTGTTGGTCACATAATTCCTACCCCTCATATCTTCTGACCATAACCTTACCTGATTTCACAATTTTTAGTTTGTAAAAAATAAATAGGCTTATTTAGAATTAGCTACATATTATGGCAGCATTTGGACAATTCTTAGACATTGGGTGAAACTTGAATTGACCCTAAATTACTTATTTCTATTCTATATACTGTACATTTTCCATCAATCTAATTTTTCGTCTCTTATATGATCTTTCTCTTTTATCCTCTCTTTGTTTTCTTTCTCAACATTTCTCAATTCCCTTTTATATCACTACTCCTCAACTTCATCCTCCTTTGTCTCAAGGCAAAGGTGAGTCCAGCAACGCTGGGAAGAATCCATTTGATAAGCTTAGACAATTCTTGTCCCCCTCCCCTTTGTAGCTTGGAGTTTTCAGTTAATAGGAATATGGAGAAGGGTTTGCCTTGTTTCGAGTAAATAGACATTTGCCATTCACTACACATATCAGAAATACAAAGCCTCATTTTATAGTGCTCTGGCCAAGCTCATATAATCTACATCAACATTACCTGCTAAGGTCATTCTTTAAATTGATGGCACTCTCTAAGTGGAGTAGCTATATAATCTGAATTTTTCTGAATCTTCAGCTTCTTTTAAAAAATGAGTGTTTTATGGTACAAAATACATTTTAAGGTTTTATAAAAAGTTCTAATGAAAAATGTATAAGTAGCCCTAAAGTGATTTTATTATTAGCTTTTTTATGATGCTCTAGCCTTACAAACTTTCTGTTCCTAACTTTGGGTTTAATTTTGCTTTCTTTAGATGAAGAATAATTTATAGACAGTGAATCATTTATAGTTATGGTTTTCTGCTGATATATTCAGTACTTTGATACGGCATATTTGTGCCAAGAAAGAATCCCAGAAATACTTCAGAGATAGCAATGATAAAATTGTGTTAAACTATGAATCACTTTGTTTTTAATATACATTACAATGTAAGCTATATACAAATGTGGATTGAGTAAGTTTTGCAAGCATATTATATTTCTTTATGTGCATTTATGAAAGTATTTAAATATATTTTTGCATGTTATAAGAATAGTCAGAAAGCAAATTGGGAATAAAATTTGGCTTTATTGTAGTTTTTCTTAGAGTACTTCTCTAGTTAAACACTTGATATTACAGTATAAATGGAGGATAGCTATCAGAGGCATTGATAATAGATAGAAAGTATGTTTGAATCAGAAACTATGTGGTTATGTCATGTGCAAAACATTAAGATCCAGTTAAGCTGATTTATTGCTCATGCATGTATATACAAGAATCTAGTCAATTAATGGTCAACACTAAATTGATGATAGATAGGAGTTAACAGAATTTAAAAGGAGTTGGACTTGAACAGCTTGTGGCAATGTAACAACTCCAGGCTGAGTCTTATCTTGACTCTGCCCCCAGATTCTGTCTCTCCTTTTCCTATAGTTGAAGAAGAATTGGATAGTCATAAGATAATGAAGAATGGTATTTTAAAGCAGAGCATTGAGCCATCATAATGCAAGCTTGACCACTTACTTGTACATGTATCTGGAAGTTTCATGCACAAATGTAAGGGGAAAAGCTTATCTTACCATATTTGTTGTATTATTTTGTGGAACCTGATGAATTTGGAGAATATTCCTGTTTCTAAGGACATCATAAACTACAATTTTAGACTACAAATTTCACTTTAACTTAAATAGCTTGCTGAGCAATGCCAAAATTTAGACAAGGACAAATAACTCTATACTGGTTTAATTTATATTCAATTTATATTAAATTTAATCAGCATAAAATTATTATAACAATAATTATATAATAATAATGTTCAGGAAAATGATAACTTAATGCTTCTACCTTAACAACAACAGCATTTGAAGCCCCCCAAATTTAAACAATAACTGACTCCCCTATAATCCCCATCCAAAGTACCTTGGAGGAACTCTCTCCTATAAGAAACACCGAGAGAATATGGTGGCAAAAATCAATATTAGGAACAACGTACTCCAGAAATTATGTGGAATTAAATGGGTAGATTCAGCTTCATTCAGGTCATCAGCACTAGGGTTGGTCTACTCTGCAGCAGAATACTATGCCCCTGTATGGCTTAACAGTTGCCATACTAGTAAGTTAGATGCCATACTCAATGACATCATGAAGATTATAAATGGATGTATTAAAACCAGTCCAAATTGCTGGCTTCCTGTTCTGAACCATATAGAATTGCCAGATTTATGAAAAGTTGCACTAGTGAGAGGGAAAAATAGGAATAACTCTCTGTTACTAGTGCATGCTGACCTTCCTCATTCATAATATTTAAATCCAAGAAGCCCCCACTGACACTTGCACAATATCTGCTCAACAACTTTAATATTCCCAATGGAAAGCCAAATGGGTCACTGAATGCCCAGACATAGGAAAACATATAATTGACCCCACAAAATATGTGCCAGGGTTTGAACTACCATGTCAATAATGGACAATCCTGAATAGAATTCAGAGCATACTGTATAAATAGGACATAATACTCTCCCCTCAGTTTGACTATGGGGTCCCATGTCAAACTGTAGATCACATTGTGACTGCCTGTAAATTGTAAACTGATAATTAGAGTTAACTTCACTTTTCTTAAACTATCAAAAATCAAGACAATAGTTCTACAGCTGTGACCAAGATGGCACTTTGTAAAGCAAGGGCTGCCAATCACTGTCATTATTAAGCTATCAATGATAGCTTAATTGACTGTAGCTTAATTATTTAAGAATCTAATTTTGGATATAACAATTGCACACTATAAAAAAAAGCAATATAATGTTAAAAACCTTGTCAATTTTCTTTTAGTAAAAAAGGACTAAACTTTCTTATTTTAACAGATAATATTATTTATTTTATTTTATTTTATTTTATTTTATTTTATTTGTTAAAAATGTACAAGATAACAAGTATAGGTATGAACATAGGAGAGGCCATAAGAACTTAATTTCAACAGTAGTTTGTCATGCACCAGTGAATCAAAGGCTTTGCAGAAGTCTATGTAAATTGCATCTATTGCTTTACCCTGGTCAAGATGTGTGGTCCAAATGTTTCTGTAGTGTAGGAGTTGCAGATTACAGGACAAATTTTTCCTGAAACCAAACTGCTTGTTAGAAAGCAGGTTGTTTGTTTCCAAGTGGAAGGTGATGGATTGGTAAATAATTGATTCCATGACTTTACAAGTGACACAACACAGTGAGATTGGTCTGTAATTTTCTACTAGACTAGGGTCTCCCTTTTTAAAAATAGGTATGACCGTGGCTAATGACCATAAATCAGACAAGGAGATGGTTCTGAAAGATACCGCATAGATTGTGCATAGAGGTTTGGCTGGGGCAGTGGCAAGCTTTTTCAAGAAGTAGGCATATAATCCATCAGGGCCAATAGATAAAGATGGCTTTAGGTTACGTAGTGCTGTTTCAACATTATCTACTGTAAAATCAATATGTAGTAAATCATTACAATTTGTAATGGTGCAACTAGGAAATTCGGGGCAGCAACCATTGCCGTCAACAAAGACTGAGCTGAAGAACATATTGAAGTGGTTGCCCTTAACAGCTTCATCATTACAGTCTTCCTCGTTAGGCCCTTTTAGGGGTGGGATAGTTTTTTATTCTTTAAGTTTGGTGCTTATAAAAGTATAGAAAGCTTAGGTGGATTTTGAGTTTAACAACTCTTCCTCCTGTTTGCAATGGTAATTGGTGCATTCTGCTTTTATCTGGTGGCATAAGGCTTTGTAGCAGTTTGTAATTTGTAAGCAGAGTGATCCCCAACCTTTATGGCTTAAGAGGGGAGAGAAATGGTTCTGTGTCAGTGGCAGGCGCATGGGCGGGCACATGCTGCTCACACAAATGGAGCAATAATCTGACACTTTTGATTAGATTAGATTAGATTAACAGAGTTGGAAGGGACCTCATAGGTCATCTAGCCCAACCTCCTGCCCAAGCAGGAGACCCTACACCATTTCTGACAAATGGCAGTTCTTGAAAGCCTCAAGTGATGAAGCTCCCACAACATTATATTTAACAGATTAATGGAGTTGGAAGGGTAGGTCATCCAGTCCAACCCCCTGCTCAAGCAGGAGACCCTACACCATTTCTGACAAATGGCAGTCCAATCTCTTCTTGAAAGCCTCCAATGATGAAGCTCCCACAACTTCTGAA
>JANHFL010001496.1:73269-102950 GCA_032468155.1 Oxyrhabdium leporinum
GGAAGCGGCGTATGGGTGGGGATGGGGGGTTGGGTGGGGCTTCGGCAACATTCGGTGCATAAGACGCACAGACATTTCCACCCACTTTTGGAGGTGGAAAAAGTGTGTCTTATACTCCAAAAAATATGGTAACTATAATTATGATCATCATGTCATTGAATGTAAAAGTATCTCAAAACAATGATTCAGAAAGAAATATTAACAAAAGGGAAGAAAAATAACTGAATGAATGAGATTAACCTATCATATCTCAAAACAAGGACTGTCAAAGACATTGTGTGTATATTTTTTCTTCATACTCCCTTGATTTCATTTGGACTATGCTCTTACTCTGGTATGGAAAAGTAGCATTTGGCTCAAGCACTGCATGCAAAAATGTGTCCATGGAGTTGTATACATAAGATTGCATTTATTGCATTAAGTGAACAAAATATTAAATAAAATGAAATACTTGCATATAAAATTAAATGTATTTATTTCAATTCTTAAATGAAGGATGATGGGAAAATTCCACTATATTTTCAGGATATATCTATTCAAAAAGAAGCTTTGGTTGAAAATTATTGTCAGTTAGAAGTTCAGCTTAAAGAGAATAGATGATCTGAACCTTTTCCAGTCAAGTGTCGGGCCTGAGTAAAGAATCGAGATAGCATTGATTGTGATTGTGGGTGATTTATGATTGAACAGACTAGGCAGTGTTACATCTGCTTATTTTTCTTGATCTTGTATAAACTTTCAATAACACAGTTTGTGTTATGCTTCTGGACTGTTTCAGAAGGGATGGATCCATTCATTTTCTTCCAAGGTTAATTCTAGTTGATGGTGATAAAGAGGAAAAGGTTTGGATTAATACTCCATTCTCATGTGGTTCCTCAGCACACAAGTCTCTCCTGATCCTCTTTAATATCTACATGAAATCACCAGGTAAGATCATCTGCGGGCACAGGATTAAGCATCATCATCAGATATACATCTCTACCTCCAGACTAAGCAAGTGATATTACTGAAACTCTTTCTCAGTGTCTGAAGGCTGTCAAAGACTCAATGGGGAAGGACAGACTCTTGCTAACTCTTTTTAGTTCTCAAAGTTGTACACAGCAAAGGGCATAACTGCCCCCCAAAGAACAAGTTATAATCTGGGAATCTCCCTGGATTTGTAGCTCTTGTTCAAGGAACAAGTGACAACCATGACCAAAGGAACCTTTGATAGATTCATCATGTATGCAGTTGTGTCATTTGCTAGATCAGGAGGTCCCAATCATGGTCACTTATCCCTTAATCATCTTCCAAATGAATTGCTATCATGTACTCTTAATGAGACTGAGAAGCTGCAATTGGTCCAGAATAAGAGGCACAGAGAGTTTTGAGCCCTTCAGAACATTCATATTAAACCATCCCTCTGTGAGCGGCAGTGAGTCTCAATAGGCATCCAGGTACAATTCATGCTACTGATTGTAACCTATGAAGTCTTACATGACTATTTATGGGACCTTGTTTTCTTTTGTCATTTTTCCAACCTTAAGCGTTAAGAAAAGTGTGTGTGCAAATACACATGCACACACACACAGATAGTGCATTTATATAAAACATTTGAAATAAATATTGTTATATACACATTTTAATTATTTTCTTCCTAATATATGTGCTCATATTCATAATTTCCCTAATGCATCATTTCTCCTAATGCATTTCTCAATTTTGAGTTAAGAAAACTTGCAAATTTCTTCAAATAACTGAAGCCTACTTCACAAATAAGGCTGAATATGTGAAGTGAATAACTTTACATTAAAATGTGAAGGGAATCTTGCTCCCATTCCTATGCATAAGTTGTTAAAGTGTTCTTTATACCTATAAACTAGTGGCTCAATTAGTTAGAAATTATGGTGAATCAAAAGTGCTGTATTAAAAACTATAATATAGTTGAGATGAGAACTAAAAAAAGCTGTCATTCTCCTTTTCCTTTCCACAATAACACCTATAAATGAAAAGCATGTGACACAAATGACATAACATGTCATGACATGACAAAACAACATGACATTCATTACTCTACAGGGATTTTTTTTTCTGCTCTATAACTTTAACTACTACTTGTAGGAGTAGACAAACATGTAACTGGGTGACTTCACATCACTCATGGTCCTTGATCCTACCACATAAAGTCAAAAACTGACCAAAAACTAACCAAATGTCTTTATTAACATTTCTGCAACACACAGTCACACAGACTGAATTTAAAAGTTATTATTTGGATAGATTTCCAGGAAGGCCCTTGGACCAGAGAAATGTTAACAAGACTTATTGTAATACTAAATCCTTTCCCAATTATAATATATATATACAACTGATAGGATTGGATTAGTTTAATCCTGTCACCCACAAAGGAACAAGTAGTTAGGAAATACACCACTGGCTAGGACTTGCTATGACAATCATGTCAGCCTTGTAAAAGATATTCAAAACCACAATGTAGCTATGCCTACAAAGATCATATTCGTGTTAGCCAAAGTATTCCATGTGATATTCAACAGAGATGAAAGTTGGACTAAAGAAGTGGTGTGGAAGAAGATTCCTGAAAATATCATGGATAACCAAGAAACAAACCAATGGATCATTGAAGAAACCAACCAAGAATTCTCACTTGAGGAACAAATGACCAGGCTCAAACTGCCAAACTCATTGGTAACTTCATATTGCAATGAGCAAGGACATGTATTCAATTTTGTAGCTATTATGATTGCTGGCAGAGCAGGGACAAATATAGCCAGATAAATGATTGACACCAGGAAATGTGCCCCTTGTCAGTCAATAAGGAAGCTGATTTACCAGGTATTTAGGAGCAGAGGGCAGGGTTGCACAAGGTAACAACAATTAACACTTTAATAGCCAACCATTAACACCTTAATCAACAACTAAAAGCTACATATAACCAGGAACTATATAAATACAACATGGAGAACAATCCAATGCACATATTCTGGAGAGAGAGAAGTTCCCTGATGATGGGCTCCAGCACAAGCCTGAAAGTTTGGAATAATAAACCTTTGGTCCCGTGACTAACTCAGATTGGATTTCTGCAACATTATGTTGCATGCATATTTAGTTTCATTCACATCAATTAACCTACCTCAGATGCATTATGCAGGTTCTCTGGAAAAGTCTCTAATGCTGAGAAAGGTAGAAATAAAAAAGAAGAGGACATCTAGTTGCAAACTGGATGGAGTCAGTTACTGTGGTGGTGGGTGCACCATTGGGATATTTGAAAGAACAGGCTAAGGATAGATTGTCATGGAGAAAATCTATCTATGTGGTCACTAGGAGTAGAAAGCAACTTGACTAAACACTAGATATGGTATAGGATTAATTTAATAATCTTTGTGTATATTAATTGGGTCATTACTATTTGGTATTTGCTGAACACATTGATTCACATGGAGATATCCAGAATTAATTGAGCATGCTGGGGAGCCATAACATTACTTGATATTGACATTGGTAAACAAGTCAGATGAAGATGAAACTGAAAAGACCAGTTTTTTTTACCAATTTTCATTATTTTCTGGGCTCATTAACAAAACTTATATTACCACAGGAAAATATATTTTTCTCCTTTAACTAGAACCAAATCAGTATACAATAATAACAGGAAGAACCTGCTAAGGAGCTGTCATAGTACATCAACACCAAATAAATTAATTTATCTGAGAATATATTAAAAAGTGCTATTTATTCTGAAAGATATGACTTTCAAACTTACACCAGATTTGCGAAGTGTCACAGAATTATTTGAGTGAGGGACAATTTCCAATGCTTTATTTTAAACCTTATTGATTCTGAATCTCTATATCTATTTAGCAGTTTTTTTCAATGCATTGCCCTGCATATTTTGAGGAGGCATGAACAAAGTATAAAAACAAATTATGCAATTTTTTTCCAACCTATATTTTATTTCAGTTAACTCCATATTTAAGTAACATGGACTTGCAAGTTTATATATAGTGAATTTTGTTGAGAAATTCATTTATAGCACATTCCAAATGTAATATCATTTAAATCATTGTTTGACCTGTTATAACAGAATTTTCCTTGGGGATAACATTCATATTCAATATCCTGACATTTTCTGTTTTATATTGTTATTCCAACCCCACTTTTTTCTTTTCTTTTCTTTTATGGATGAAAATAGAAAGCTGAGTTATGTTTTCTGGAAAAGAGAACCAGACTAGGTGCTAAAATGGAAATACTCATTTGAAAAATAAGACAAAATGGGAATGTCACTCAAAACTACTTCAAGCTGCATTGCAGATTCAATTTTCTACAATAACAATATAAGAAATAAAAAATGATGTGAGTTTAATTTTAGCCACGATAAAGTATGTATGTATTATTTGTAATCAAATTATATAATTTGGCACCAAAGCAAGTCCTTAAATATAATATACCATTAATTTGTTTGTATCAGAGTTTTTAGAAAAAAAATAGTGATTTAAAATAAAGCAATTCATTTTAGAAAAAAAAACCTGACAGTGATTTCCAGATTATCAGGGAGTGGCAGGATGAAAGTGAAAAAAACTCAAGGTGACAGTTATGTCTGTCAGGTTCAGTGCCTCACCTCCTTTTTACATGCAAGAGATAGAAGAAAGGTGCAGCCCTTGTTGCAGTCATGACTTTTGACTTTTGTAGGGATTTTTTATCTACACCCTTTCCAGTGGATAATCCTGAATGATTTGCACTAAGCAGTATAAGAATCTTCTAATATTTTATATAAGTAGGAAGAGACCTAGTTTATGCTTCCCAAATTTCTAAATAGGCAAAGGAGAACATGGGCAATTGAAAAGAGGACAGCATCAGGTTAGGTGGAAACACAATACTCAAAGATTAACATTATCCAAATTCAATTCTAGAGCCATATCTTCATATGATAAATAATATTTCGAGACAGTGATATTTCCAGGGTAATCAGAAGACAATCATGAGAATGGAAATTATACAGAGACAAAGATCACAGCATACTGTCATTTATTAGAAGGTCTAGATGTAGAATGTGATGGTAATTTGATCTTTTTATGAATTTTAAGCTTGAAGAAAATATTTCTGACTGACAACAGAAATGAGAAGCATATCTTGCAGTGTTATCTTCAATTTTACTTGTTAAACAGCAAATGAGAAAATGCTACACTTGATACCATAGTAAAGATGGGGGGGGGGGGAATTAAATTAATTAAAACAGTAAAACAGTTTGACATTTAATTTCAATTTTACTATTCAGCTCCTGTGTCTCAACTCCAACAGCCAAGTTGATTAGAGTTTGTTCACAGGAGAAGTCAAGAAAGGTGACTTCTGTGGGGACCCAAGTATTTTGCTCAATTGTTTCATTAATAGGACTGTGAATTGCTTGCAAGCTCAGAGAAATTGGGAGTAAAGATAGAAAGGAGCTGAAAAGGTGCACAAGGAGTAAATCACACCTTATAAGGGTTGATTTTGGAAATATTTCATATTTGAAGACTTTATCAGATAATGCCGCTTAGCTATATTGATGCCCCATATATAAATGGGGGACTGGAGGCTAAAACGTATAAAGAATGGTTGCTGGAATTGGGTATGCCTAGTTAAATGAAAAGGACTAGGGGTGACATGATAGCAATGTTCCGTTATATCAAGGGTTGCCACAAAGAAGAGAGAGTAAAACTATTCTCCAAAACACCTGAGGGCAGTACAAGAAGCAATGGATAGAAACTAATCAAGGAGAAAAGCAACATAGAACTAAGAAGAAATTTCCTGACAGAACAATTAACCAGTGGAACAACTTGCCTCCAGAAGTTGTGAATTCTCTAACAATGGAAGCTCTTATGAAGAGATTGGACAATCAATTGTCTGAAACGGTATAGGGTTTCCTGCCTGAGCAGGGGGTTGGACTAGAAGACCTCCAAGGTCCCTGCCTGCCTGCCTGCCTGCCTCTCTCTATATATATACATACACACACACACATACACACACACACACACACACACACACACACACACTGTATTACTCTGTCATGCAGAATAATTGTACAAAACCCCCGTAATGTCTTCTTTAGTTAAGCTCAGATCTGGGAATAAATATGAGTGCCATCTTTTTCCTATTTACTATTCACATTCAGACACAATGATTTAGCAAGGCAAGTAGTCCTTGTTTGCAATAGCAGCTGGTTCCAGCAACACAGTGATTAACAATGACTAAGTAAAAAGTCATGTGACCATGATTCGGCTTATTACTTCAGCTTTCCCTTTGCTTTACAGCATCAAAGGGATACAATCCCAAACAGTCAGATAAACCCAAGTGGTGGGGAAGATTTCTGGCATTTGATTAATGAGAAAGTCAAGTAACAAGGCAAATCCTATAGCCCCCTTTCCCCCTTTCCCAGCCCTTAGGAATGCTCACCCCAGCACTGGGATAATTAGCAAAAAGAGACTTAATGTTTATACTTGCATACATTGGAGAGGAAGGGATTACAAGAGAGTAAGTAGGCACACATTGGGCAGTATGCATCAAAAGAAGTACACTAGTGTTGGCTGTTGATCTACAGTTCTCTCAGCTGTGAACTACAAGCCACTTAGTGTGAAATTGATTAGAGTCTTGTCAATTTTAGGTAGCAGCTGTGAGCCAATGGAAGATACTAATCAACTAATTAAGTCCATAGAGCTCAGTTTGTTAACTTGTGGTAGCACATTTATGAAGTGCTATAGCAGAGAAAAGCATCTCAAGAAGGGATAGCTTGAGAGAAAAAAAATGAGTTTGACACAGTTTATATCGACTATAATGCTAAATGCATAACAGAGAGAGATGCTGTGAGGGTGGTAAATGTGGACACTGGTTGCAATTGACTTTTTCATAATTGTTATATTTACAAATGGTCACTGTCTGAGGCAGTCATTTAATGAATACAATAGCTCTGTAAAAGGTAAAAATATGGTGGCAAAAAGATTTTTCATAAGTTTTTTTTTCAATAACATCTGTCCTAAACTTTGCTTTCACCGTAGGTGGGTGCCCAGGTTTTGTAAAGATTTTTATGCAGTAGGAATTTAAGTGTAAAACAAGTTTGATTGGTCATATTTGCAAAGCGTTCATGTATGACAAAAATATTTTGAGAGAATCCTGTACTGTTAATATTCTTCATTAATAGGGTAGCTTTTAAATGCCTTGGCATTTGGGTTGGAAGTATTGGAGTGGAGTTGCAGTTACGAGAGATTTGGAGGTAGAAACTGTTAGGTGACAAAGGAAACATTGTTTCCCAGTTACATCATACAATTATTAAATTCATGCTAGGAGAGGTCAGTGATAAACTATCTTACCAGAGCAATGTAGTAGAGAAACAACCTGAGTCAAGTCAGGACTTACTATCAGATATTATTTCTTTTTCTTAAAACCTTTGTTTTTCCTAGATCAAAATCAAAATGTCCGAAAGACATTTACAATTCTGGAGATTAGGATATCTGATTGATGTCAAGTTCTCCTTTTTCATGTACTGACAATTTGGATATTTACGATACAGCTCTAACCGTGACTATTTTGATGTGCATCATGTTGTAATTATAGCTAGGACTTATCTCCAATTTTCTTTTCTTGCCATTACAGACATTACCAACAAATTTTTGAGTTGTGAACTTTGCCAACATGAACAAACTTATCTGCATTTGGAAATCATGTCAAGTCTGCCAGGTCTGTTCATATTGACAAAATGCATATGTAGCAGAAATCTAGCCCTCCCTGCCTTTCCCCAACCCCAAAGTTGCAGACAGGCAGCACACTTTTCATCCCACACAAGCAGCAGCATTTGAGCAAAATCTGATTGGCCCAGTAAACCTTGGGCAGCAGTGAAGGAAAGCAGGAAAGAAAGTTGGGAGAAGGTAGGGAAGGAACCGCTTCCAGCATGCCGTATTACAGATGCAGAAAACCAGAAACCAACTCCCTTCCACTCCCTCCCCACCACCACCATTCCCTATCCTATTACTACCCAAAGCCCTCTGGACCTCTAGCCGTGCAAGGCAAGATTTGCACTGTGCATATTTCTTATGTTTAATGAACTTGTGAACAAAATAGGCTTATGAACAGCCTCTTAGTACATAATCTGTTCATTAGTAGGGTAATGTCTGTAATGAGAATTAAAGAGAGCACCCAAAACTTTCATAATGAATTTGGGGAACATTCAATATTTAAACCCCTAATGATTGCACGTTTGTTGAATTTCCTAAATATATTTTTATTATGTTTATTACATTTCCAGTAATGAATATACAGTAAGCAGACCTAGAGAATTCTGTGACCTGCTTTATTTATTGCAACAAATAACATAAGTGGGGCATTTCTAACAGCATAAGGCTGATGACAGAAAGCCATGAGGTGGCATCTTGCTTCCTTCTCCCCCAGCTTTGATTTTTCTTACCAGAATATTCATTAATGTGATGCTCGGCTCCCTGCTACCTAAATCACTTGACTTATTTTTATGGGAAAAAAGACTGACTAAATATCATGAGCAGATACTTTCCATGGAACAAGAATAAGTTAATTAAGGATCATGCAAAAATATATATAAAAAATATTTTATATCTATGGAACAGGGAGACATGCTTACTATCACATACATGGAAACCTTGAGATTCTTTATATATTCAGTATAAAACAGAGACTAAATACAAGATTTTTTATAAAAGGTTTTGACCTACCCTGTTTTTCTCCTGCTTGCCATTAAAATCAGTATTATTTTCCAAGCTTCAACTGTCTATTCACCTAAGAAATCTATACAACATTTGTGATAGACCTATTTCTGAAGACCAGTTTGGAGGACAAGAAAAACTTTGATTTCTTCGTTGCTAACCAGTCTCAGAAAAAAAAATAGAATGTAAGATTTGCAGAATTCATGGAGGGGTGAAAAAGTTTCTATGTCCAATATTAGTCATATAATTTGTTCCAGAAGGGAGTTGCCCCTTAGAAAAAGTAAATGAATTTACCTGTAATGCACAAGATTGCTATTGTTAATGGATTTAACAAATATATATAACAAACATATATAATGACACAATGAGGGTCGTAAAAATTTCCTGCCTGGATAGACTCTAGAGATGAGCTGAAAGGCAAAAAGGAAGTGGATTAGCTTCCTCCCATATTTGGGTAACCAGGTTTCCTCACAACAAAACATATATATAGTGCATATTCCAATATATATGTATATGGATTATCAAAAAATCCTTGATTATATTGACCATATTGAGCTTAGAAAAATGAGACTCTCAGAATATCTCATTGCCCTTATATAGGTCAGGAACATGGAATCAACATAGAACATAGTAAACAAATTAGAGCATACTAAAACATAGCAAAACAAACTGGCCTAGAATGGGAATAAATGGTAATAAGCTGCTGTATATTCCTTATTTAATATATAGTTGGAGGAAGCTTAGAATGTAAAAAAATATGAGTGTGGTTTTAAAGTTATAAGAAACTTAATAGCCTGTGCTATGCTCACCACACTACTCTAGTAACTGAATTACTGAGAGTCAAGTGAAGAAGCTAAGAGACTAAGATTAGATATAAAGAAAACCTAACTAATGGCAAGAGGTACAACAATCAGTGTTAGAATTGACAGTGCATATACTGAAATGGTGGATATCTTCTGCCTTTTATTATGAATTATCAATATCAATAATAAAGGAGCAGAAATCAAGAAATACACTATATACTAGTGCTTACTAGGGTAGCAATGAAACCTTGGAAATATATTTATATCTTGTTGTGTGTCTACATCTACAAAGATCAGAAATGTACAGGCAATTGTTTATCTGAAAGTAACACAAGATAAAGAATAGTGAGACTGCTGAATTTTGGTGTTGAAGACTTGTGACAATATTCAAGACAGCTAAGAAAAGTAAAGCTGAAAAAAAAATTATTTAAGGCACAATTAACCAAACTTAAATTACCATATTTTGGACACATTAGGAGGAAACACAACTCTCTTGAAACTGTAATGTTGGGGAAAATGGAAAGAAAAAAAAAGATGACCAGAAGCAAGATGTATCAATTTAATTATAGTTTATGATGTAGAGACTTGAAAGATTTGGTTAAAAGTATATCATCTTGGAGAAGATCTAGCTATATGGCTGCTAAAAGCTGACATTGGCTTAATAACATTGCCTTGATTAATCTATCAATCAATTTGTTGTGTTTTAATTATATTTGTAGGTTTCAATGTACATAATTTATAGAATTGCCCAGTATCTCAGTTTACCTACATTTGCTGACAAAAATTCATTTCAGCAAAAGGGCATTTTAAACCTATTTCCAGATGCATTAACTTATAATTCCAACAAGTCTCAGAAGCTGAAGATTCAGGAATTATAGTTCCAGTAAATCAGAACAGATCATTTTGGCAAATGCTATTTTAACACTTAATATTGCTTTTAAAATGTAATATGAAGTACTCATTAATTTTAAAGATTTTTCTAGTTAGAAAATCTTTTGAAACATGTTTCAAACTTTAAAGTACCTCCCTTTGCTAGGAAAAAAATAAAGTGAAATTATATCAAGATAATGTATCACATATTTAGGTATTTTGAGAATATCATTCTTACTAGCTTGTAAACTAGATATCTAATTGCTTTTTAATACATTTAATGTTTTTTAAATGGTCTTGCTTAATATTGCCTCTGAAATGAACAATGTTATTTCTCTTTATGGGGATTTAAAATATCCTCTCTATTTATTGCTATTAAAAGATTCCTTCTAGTTCCCCTTTGGGGAAAAAACCTGGAAAGGAAGAACAAAAGAAAGAAAAAAGAAATTCTGTCTTTATGCTATCCTCATCAGGTTCTTCTCAATGTCTTAAAATCCATACCATTGCCTATATTCCTACTGATCTTCAGATATCTTAGAGCGATGTATTACAAAATTAAATTCTCTTTTTCTTTTATGCTATCACATATGGTATTCACAACTAAAAAGTAATAATCAGATTGTGTTATTCATTTAATTGAAATACCTGACTTCCAATAATCTATGACACTTTGAAATGTTTTGTTTAAACTACAGAATTTACAATTTAAAATTATTTAAATTACACAATTTATGCTTCAGAAAAAACTTAGTGAACTTCTAAAAATAAAAAAGTGCAAAATAAATATTAAGCATACGTAAACTTAAGTGTCCTTACTATCTTCTCTGAAGTTTCAGGTAACTTTATGCATTCCACCATGGTACCAAGCCCTTTTCCATCTCCTTTATGTGCCATTATTTTGTAACATTTGCAGTTTGATAAGCATCCCTCCCATAATTTCATTCAAGCAATTAAAATGTTGAATAGTATAAGACTCAGATTTTATCTTTTAGACAAAATCTCTCAATATACTGTATATCTCCAACTTCAAGTATTTTCCCAATTCATTACGGAACTTAAAAAGATAAAATTAGATCAGCAAATATTTTTTGCTTTATAAATCCTTACAATGTTCTGGTAATTTCAACATTATTTCAAGTTCTTACTGATTTTTTCTTATATTTTTGTTTCTAGACTCTTTCCAGATTTATGTAACAGACACTCCTCATGTCTTTTTATCTGTATTTTTGCAGGTTTTCCAGGATTTGTCATGGAAAAATACATTAAAGTTCACCTACTTCATTTAGGACTGTAGATGTAAGCTAACTAGAAGATCCTAGGGAAATAAATTCCTTCAAAATAAAGACATATTTAGTTCTCAGTTTTCTGTCAGTCTCAAACTTGATCTTATCTCTTCATCTTGTTCAACATAAATTTCCAATAAACATGCTCTTGTTTTACTGAAAAAGAAAAATTCCAAAGTAAGAATTGACTAATTCTTTCTTTCTTTTTGTTACCTATTAGATTTTGCTTCTTAATTAAGCAGCAGGGAATGCTGATACTTAGAAATATTCTTACTATATTAGAGAAATAGGCTCAAAATAACAGTATAAAATTAAACAGAAAAATGCAAAGTTGTCTAAAAAGATGAATAGTGTCAGAAAATTAGAAGTAGCAATTATCTGCATTTATTGCATCTGCACATTTCCACCTGGCAGCTGTGTTCAGACCCTTATATGGAAAGATGGATAAGGTAAAATATATGTAGGTGTGCTGGATAAATTTATGAGTTTCTGTGCAGTTACTGTATCCATGCTATACTGGACACCAGGTAGGAAAAACCTATGTGAGCAAAGTGTAGTTTTCTGATTTGGGATTCTTTTGAACTTGTGGAATCCAAAGAAATGAATAGACTCCTATGCCATGTAAGCCTGAAACATATACATTGGACTTATACCACTTCTTGTTTCTTTTGGAGTATCAAAGTTATAAATATGGATAATGCTGTCTGTTTTGAAGAAGGTGGTTCTGCATTGTCTCTGGATTCAATTATGTTTGACAACTTCTATCTTGTCTTCAGCATTCCTGGGAAGATAGTTAGATAATCATCTACAGAAGAAATATATTATCTAGATCTTTTTTCAGTCACCAGAGATTGAAAGCATATTAAAATTCATCTACTTTATTTAAGGAATTGCAGCAAGATGAATAAGAGACTTTTAGCAGGCCTACTTTTGATGGTCACACCAAATGGGATCGTTCAATTCTGGCAAAGCAATATCTTTAGATGTGAATGTAATCACAGTATTATTCAATTACATAGGAATTTATGCATAGGAACATGATAATTGAAAACAATAAGATAAAACATAAGATAAAATGTTAGTGAAATCTATGAACTCCCTACTAGGGAACCATACATCACGTTTTGTATTGGCTTTATCAGATTGTTTAGATAGTTCTAAAATTATCCCATTCTCTCTTTCACTACTTTCATTCAGATCAGCTGGGTCATAGCATAACTATGTTGTGTTCATATTCCTTTTTATTGCTTTAATGTATTGTGAGCTATCCAGAATTGCACCTGCAAGATGACTGGCCATATAAAGCAAATCAATCAAACAAAAATGCAAACATGGAAAATAGAATGATAAGGACAGAGAGATCACAGATTGAATGAGTGAATTAAATGAATACTATGACATGTGTGGCAATGTAGGCCAAGTCAGAAAACAGACTTCACAGAGTAATGGAATTCTGCTTTATTGTTGCAGAGTATGATAATAGAATCTTGAAATCTCAGCAGAATTTCTCTCCCCCTTCTTTTGTACCAAAGAGAATTGACGCATGGCAATCCTGGATTTCTTTCTTATCTCTTTTTTATTATTTTTGGCCTAAGTTATAAACTGATTTTATGTGGCCATTTTTAAATTCTTCTCAGGTTATTTCTGTATTGTTTTATATTATTCCCCAAAACATTTGGATTTGTTACTAACAAGTAATATTCAATAAGATATGCATGAAGAATAAAATTGCCTCTGATAAACTCCTATATCACCTCGACATCTTCAATTTATGATCAACCAGCTAGTCTAAGAAACTTTTTTCTCCAGATGAATCTGCATTAAATAGAAATGTTAATCTTGTTCACATTCAGTACAGTAATGTTTTATGGGAAAAGGTTTGTTTTTAAGTGCAAAGTGTAAATTATAGGTCTATTTCCTGATAGTGAACTTTGTAATTATTTTGAATATCCAGAGCTTTCTTTGGATAGGTTTACTTTCCAAATTACTTTCACTATAATCGATGACTAGGACAAAGAAAATGAGGTACCTCTAAAAGAGGCATTAATTATGTTTAATATTCCATCTTTATAGATATACTGTATGTGCTTTAGAGCAGGACTTCAGCAAACTTCCACATTTGTATCTGTGTTTCTCACTGGTCAAACTGTACAGAGAGGAAAAAAAGTTAGGGACATTTTTCTTAAAGCCTTGATCTTCACTCATCGTATTCATTGTAGTTGCTCCTAATTAGATCAGTGTATACTATTAAGTTCCATCCTCCATGTTTCCAGTCAGAACCAGAGGGATAATGGCAAGATGCAAATACAGCAACTAGACAGCATTCAAGTCCCACTTTCATTCTTTTCTCGCTATGATTTATGTTCGTGTCAAAGCAAAAGTATTAAAAAATTGATGGATCACTGTACAGAGCAAACAGCAAATTCCATGTGGTACAACAATGGGTGACATGGGATATTGCTGCCTTGCCACCTGGTATGAAAGAGAACTCCCAAGAGCTGAGAAGATATGGAAGTTTCCATAATAATAATGTAAAAAAAACACCTAGTCTCTCCTGCAACTCCTGAAGAAATACAGCAAAAATATAATTGAAGCTACACTTTGTATACAAATGCATGCACACATACATGTACAAAGTATGGCAGCACTTATATAAAATAAGTCAAAGACTACTGCTAAGAAAGGAGGAAAAGTTATCTGCATGTTTTTGTATGTATCCATTTATAATATATATATTCTCAGATTACTATTGGGAAGCAAGATGCATAGATATCCATTTCACTTCTCAGTTTACTAAATGAAAAAGGACAAAATCAATACCAAAGAAATTGCATTTCCAGCTTCAAAGTATTGTGAACAATGAAGGGAAAATAAATGTGTAACAATTGTCAAAAAGCAAGCATTTGGTGATCGCTTCTTGATACATAGGATTGTATTTTGCATTGATGATTTATAAAGAAAATGATGTGACTTGTGCAGTGGACAATAATAGAGTTTAGATCTGAAGGAAGTAAAAAAATACTTTCCTCATGGAATTTCAATCATATACAATTAACTTCTGTAGGGATATAAGATATTTCATATCTCATAATATAAACCCTGTGACACTTTCAAAATACAGTTTTCTGTCTGCTCTCTACAATACATTTGAGTATTACATTGTTAAAGTGTTTGTACCATGTATGTTTTATTACTCTAGGAATTAAATTGTAAACTGCGACAAATTCATTAGGAATTGCAAACATACACATTTATATATAAACAACAAAACAACAACTGTGGTCATGTTCTAACCAAACTTAGTTTAAACAACTGTTAACAGAACAATTTGTGCAGAAGATCTATATATTTCTCAGCTTCACCAAACAAAATAGACAAGTTAGAAGATGAGTTGTGTTTTTATCTGCCTTACCTACCTTTTCTCTTTGTTAAATTCACTACTTCAGTTAGTTTCTGGAATGATATTTTCCCCTCTGTTCTATGGTATGAATAAGCTGTGAATTAATTGCAACTAAAATTTATGTAATGTTTTCCAGGCATGCATCTATCACAGGCATGCTCCCTGTTGATCATATGGCTTGTAGAACATATGCACCTAGTAGCAAGGTTTTCCACCATTGATAACCCTTCACAATGCTATTTATTATTTATAACAATCTTGCCTTTGACAGTATATAGTGTAGCTAGTCTGTTTTATTCCTAGACTTAGACTAGTCACTTTAATGATGCCACTTAAGATCTAAATGTTCTAATTTATTCCATGCAAACAACTAAACCATTGTAGTTATTTTACAAATGATATGACTTTCGTTATTTTTTTAGGTTGCTTTTTTTTAGATCCATTCAGTCTGTCATCTACTGTTGCTACATTTTCAAGTTATAATCATCTCATCTGATATTCTAAAACATTATCAAAACTAAACACTGTTTAGCAAGCAAGTGTATTGACAAATACATTCTGATACAGAAAACAAAAATGAATCTTGACTGTATGATGATAGATATAAAATCATGGTTTGGAAAGAGTGACTTAGACTGTTAAGTCCAACCTTATACTCAATGTCAAAATTCAGAATAATATATCTTTGATAGATGGCTATTTAACCTTGACTTGAACAAATCCAGTGAAAATGGGCCAACCAACTCTCTGAATTGATTTTGCTGTCAAACAGCTCTTATTGTTAGAAGATAGACATAGAGATGTAGATATATATATTTCAGTTAGAATCTTCTTTTCTCTAACTTAAAGAAATAATTATGTGTATACAATATAATAAAAGGAGTACAACTGCTTTCCTGTGACATGCTTAAAGGGGTTCAAGAGTTTTATTTTATTATTGCCTTATCTGTTTTAAGGAATCATTTTTTGTAAGATCCAGAAATCTACAGTATCTCTAAATTTGGTCATTTCATTTAACTAAATGTAATATTGATAGTAAAGTTATGAATAAAGCGAAACATTCATTCTTGAAGGCTAGAAACTATGATTCTGTTAATGCAATCCCAAATTGGTTTGTTTTATTTTCCATATATTTTATGACTCTTAAGATTTAATCCTACCTTTTCATATTTCTATTAATAATTGCTCAATTGGGAAAAATAATGTCATAAAAAAACAGCACAAAGATAGGATTGGAAAGATTTTCTTTGTTACAGTTTGGTTGTGTTGTCCTCACTGAATGGTTGATATATTGTTTGTTTCTTAGTTTTTGGTCTATTATTTTGAGCATTTCTAAGGAATATTTTATTGTTCTTAACATAATTTGCAAATTTCAGATCATTCTTAGTTTTCATGTTCCTGCTAGCCAGACAACTTTATAGATACATCATTGGGACTAGATCCCTTTTTAGTCCTTCTATATGCCATTTATTTGTTTGTTTTCAGATCTTAATTGAACTTTTTTGCAACTACGCTGCAGTTTGCTCTATTTTGGTTTTACATTAGTTTTTGAATGATTTTTTCATTTGTCTCATCACAAAATTGTTGCAATTATGCTTTAATATCCCTAATTTAAGAACCACCATTTTGTGCTCTTTATTTTCCCTTACTTATACCAACCTGGTATTCTGCTTATGTTGTTCTAAATTTATTAAAATCTGTGTGTGTGTGTGTGTATGCACACACAAACATATTAAAACTAGGTTACTTCCACCAGAAATAAATCTCTATTAAAAGCATAAATTATAAAGGATAGCTGTATGGCTTTTTCCTCACTGTTAAGAAGAGAAAATTGTCAGTAAAACAAGGCACAAAATTCCTGAAAGAGCTATACTGTTTCATATTTAAGGACTTCTTATTTATCTTAAGAAGTCCTTAAATATGAAATAGCATATTATCTTTTTCCCCATTAGTTCCATATGTGGCAAAATCCCACTTATCTTAATCATTATCAAGTCCAAAATATCTTCTGTATTTATTTAGCTTCCAGGTCTCAGTTATTAAATCATTTCTGCTTTCAGTACTGTGAACTACAGCTTACCTTATTTATTTCCCATGTTGTGACCATTAATTAATAGTTAATAAAGCCCATGAACTTTATAAACTAAAGTCTATTTCTTCATTGAATGGTTTAAGAGGCCTCATTAAAGAAACACTATTGCTTCTTTCTACACTATACAAGTCATTATTAGAAATCCTTATTCAGGATTTTCATTTTCAAGTTTCATCGGACTCATTTTAAAGTTTTCCTGATAACTTTTGCCAAACATATTTCTACCAATTTGTATGAGTACTAACCCATGCCCCAGGTACATAATGCTCTGGCTAATTAAGATGATTGTTAAACAAACCAAGTATCGACCATGGTCATTTTTGCATAGCTTATAATAAAACATAACATAACCGAATAACAGAGTAACAGAGTAGGAAGGAATTTGAGAGATTTTCTAGACTAATTCTCTGTTCAAGCAAGAGACCCTATTCCTCAGACACATGATAGTCAATCTTACCAATGCCTTGGTAAGAGCACACTTGGAATACTGAATTCAATTTTAGTCACCTCAATATAAAAAGATGTTGAAACTCTGGAAAGAGTGCAGAGAAGAGCGACAAAGATAATTTGGGGTGTCAAAACTAAAACACTCTGAAAGAAGAACAACAAAGATGACTAGAGGCTAAAACATATGAAGAATGGTTGCAAGAATTGGGTATG
Source organism: Oxyrhabdium leporinum (assembly GCA_032468155.1). Classification (NCBI taxonomy): domain Eukaryota; kingdom Metazoa; phylum Chordata; class Lepidosauria; order Squamata; family Cyclocoridae; genus Oxyrhabdium; species Oxyrhabdium leporinum. Next base: position 91,074 of record JANHFL010001496.1, read on the forward strand.
CCTAGTCTAATGAAAAGAAGAACTAGAGATGACATGATAGCAGTCTTCCAATATTTGAGGGGCTGCCACAAAGAAGAGGAGGTCAATCTATTTTTCAAAGCACCAGAAGCGAAGACAAGAAGCAATGGGTGGAAACTGAACAAAGAGAGAAGCAAACTAGAAATTTCCTGATAATAAGAACAACCAGTGGAACAACCTGTCTTCAAAGGTTGTGGGTGGTTCTACACTGGAAGCTTTTAAGAAGGGACTGGACAACAATTTGTCTAAAATAGCATAAGGTTTCCTACTAGAGCAGGGGGTTAGACTAGAAGACTACCAAGGTTTCTTCCAACCATTCTATTCTATTCTATTCTATTCTATTCTATTCTATTCTATTCTATTCTATTCTATTCTATTCTATATTCTATTCTAAAAAACCTTCAGTGATGGAGAACCCATACCTTCTGAAGGCAAGTCACTCCACTGATTAATTGTCTGAAACTGTTTGAAAATTTTTCTTTATTTTTACATTGTGTCTCTCCTTGATTAGTTTCCATCCATTGTTTTTTGTTCCCCATTCAGATGCTATGGAGAATAAGTTATCCCCTCCTTCTTTATGACAGTGTCTTTAGATATTGGAACACTGCTATCATGTCACCCTAGTCCTTCTTTTCATTAAACCTGATATGTCATGTGACGATGCCATGATGCTGTGAGTTTGACACCCCTGCTTTATAAAGTTTAGTTTGGTTGCCATATTTCTTTTCTTTCAAGTTCTTTTCCATTGACTGGGAAAATATATTGTAAATCCCCAAGGTTTTGAGATTTGTTCATTAAAGTATGTGGTAATACAGTTGCCATTTTCTTTGTGGTATTATTTGTGTCCACATGGATTATCAGGAAAGATTTTTGTGGTGGACTTGATGAATCTTGAAAAATATTTCTGGCAATCATTTATCTATGCTTCCTAGAGACAGACAATTCCCACCCTGCTGGGTCAGGTCAGCACATATTATTTCTGTTCTCAGTAGGAATGAACTACCAAGTCTCTTCTTTTGTCTTACTGCAGAATGCAGTTGGATCTCTTCTGCTCTTTAGGGATTTCCTGTCTACTCATGTTCTGCTATATTTGCTTCTACAGTGAAGGCTGAAAGCTTTTTCTTTCTTCTGGTTATCTCTCTTGTCTACTAGGCTTTGTGCATTTCTTGATTGTCTTCTTTATGGAGTTGCATCATGTCACTTCTTGTTGCAGTATTACCTTTCTTTGATCTTATTAACTTTTATTTACCCTTTTCAACTAGAATGTGACAATGTGTTGCTTTAATATTCTGTCTTTTTCTTCAAGTGCCATGACAAATCTGCATTTGATAGAAATATATAACCCATCATTTTTAGACAAAAAACATAGCAAAAGCCAGTCTATTCTTCATTTTATTTCTTAATGTAATGCCAGGAGAAGTTTTTCTTTAAAAAATATTATTATTGGTTCATCTTGTTTCCTTTCTAGGCTCTCATGTTAGCTAAATGAACACAGTGTTTTAAACTTCCTCACTGAATTCAATTGCAAAACCCTCATCTGTTATCCCAATTCTCTGACTTAGTAAACTCATTTATTGAAACCTGGCTGGTTTTGAACATCTTGATCTTTGATTTCTTTTATTCCTAGTTTCTTCAACTGGAAATATGCAGTCTTGTGCAATTTTCTCAGATTGACAGAAACACCCTGCTGATAGAAATTTTGCAACTGCATGGTGAGACAAACAAATGAAACAATATATCTGCTAAGAATCTACCAGTAGATTTAAAATATGCATACATTTTTATCTAGTCTAATCTTACATGCACCTTTGCAGTGGTATGTCTTTTGGATTTTGTATAAATGTGTGCTGTATAGCCTGAGGGAATGGATCTTACTTGGTATGTAATATTACTTAATAAATAGTTCCATACCTGATGTACTTCTTTTTATTATCCTTATGAAGAAAATGAAGTGAAAGAAAAAAGTACCTTTATCTGATGAACCAATTTCTCTGTTATTTTGGTTCATCTGATACCTCAGAAATAACATTCTGAAAGAAATAATTAATATTCAGTGGATCCAAAACTGGTGTTCATTATTATTTTTAATGCAGTCATGACATAATTTATATTCTATCTAATTTAAGGAATTTAGGAAGCTTACACAAAATTGTCTAAGCCACAAGAACAAACATAAACTAAAAGTTCAAGTTTAAATTATTGAAAATTAATATTAACAATATTAATTAAAATTAATTAAATTAATTCAAAGAAAAGAATTTCCAGATATGAAAAATTCAGAGCCCAAGTGATAGAAGCACCTTGATGGAATGGAAGTTTGAGATGCGTAAGAAAGAGAAAAGTATATCATTTGTTGACTATGTACAAAAAAACAAAATGAAACTAGGGAGCACATACTAAACTATAAGAAATTTGAATAATTAACTAGCAATTCATTGAAATGAGCCATATAGCTGAATAACAATTACTCAAATAAGAAGTCCTTTCCAAACTTTGTGTTCTCTCTAGTTCCTTTTGGTTTGTCTGGAACATTCAGGCTTATATTTTTAAGTTTCATAAAAAGGCCCCTTTCTTACTGTTCCTTCCAAGAGTCTGGTCAACTGAAAAAAAGGCATATACAAGTATACAAATCTCTTCTCCCTTTCCCAAGTTCATCAAATATACTGCCAACATTGTTCGCTGACTTTGCTTAAAAATCTCTGCCGACCCATTATATGATGTGCTTAGAAAAAAATAAAATGAAATGAAATGAAACCAAAACCAACAACTGAAACCTGAAAATGTATTATGTATTAAAGTGGATAGAAGCAAGAAAATTTATACACTTTGCAGGCAAAAGAAATATCTTGCAGCTACTAGTACCAGAATAAATACAGAGTAAATCTCGTTCCCTTCTAGCACTGATGAAGTTATCTAGTTGTTGAATGAAGCATCTGCAAGAAAACACCAAGTTCAGAGAATACCAAGGACCCCACAGTTCAACGGTGAGTTCCAATTATTCTCTTCTAAAACAAAAAACTCCACTTTTTTTCTAGATCATTTGAAAAACACAAAGAAAGAGCATGGACAAGACAAAGGCTAAGTGCATATCACTACATTACATTAGAATAACAACATCAAGAAAAATAATAGCTAGTTGACAAGGTTTTATTGCAATGCCAACCCAAAGTAGAGGGAGAAGAATTAAACATTTGAAACTCTAGAGCATTCCTGCTGTCCAGATTTTATCCAGAATAGTGTAACAAAAGTACAAGTCCTTTCCCAAATGACTTGAGACAAACTATACTGAAACAGAAGAGTACTTTCCTATGTGGATAGGAGACCCCCCACTTCCAGCTTGTCATCATACCACAGAACCACAGGGGACACCAGGTGAATTTCCTTGTCCATAGCAAGACAATAAATATATGAAAACAGGTCAGAGAAGGAAGGTGAGATATACCAAAATAAATTCCCTACAGGAGCCCAAATATACCATCGAATTGGCACAATTCCTTTCCCAGAGTGTTTCATGGGATAGGGATACAGTCATTGAAAAATAGAACATGATCACAGATAGCCCAAAAATTCTATAAGAGATCAGCATGGAGTAATCTCTGCTATAAATAGTCTCTCACCCTGTGCAAAAATATTTTAGAAAACATGTTTTGTTTTCTTTAATTCCTAATTTTCCTGAATAACATTTGTAGCCAATCATTCCACTAAGGATATAGAAAACCAAAGGGAATGCAATATAGGACTAAACACATGAGACTTTAACTTTTTCACTGTGCATATAACATTATACTGGCATAACAAATGATGCAAGCATTTAATCATGATACTTCTATCATAAAGAAACTTACATATATCATCCATTGTGCTTAGGTAAAGGTAAAGTTGGTTCTATGGGGCATAAAAAGGAGACAAAGGGGATACTATGCAAGTAGTCCTAAACTGGAATGAGTGAGTCAAGGGAGAAAAAGAATGGAAGGGAGCTTTTTGCAAGTTAGGAGAAGTAGCCTCATTTTAAAATTAGGAGAGGAAAACATTGAACAGATAGGTTTGCTTTAGAATTTTAGCTCAGCCTCAAGGGACATCTTGAAGTTATGTAACATATCTGGATCTGTCTCTCCCTTCTGTAGCCTCTGACTCAGGAAATCAGGATATGGAGCGTGCTTGCAGGAAAGAAAGTATGGAGAAGGAAACAACAACACACCTTAGCATACAAGGTGTGTACTTTTTAATATCAATTGCTGAAACATGCAGGAGATATGAAAACAACTTGTGTGTAATGTATGAAAGGAGCATTTGAAACAGGAATATCTTAATCTGTGCAGATTTAAACAGAAACTCAATCTCTCTTTGTTGCCATGTAATACATGTTTATGATAGAGATGAATAAATTATCTGTCTTCTTTGTATGATTATTTTTAGAAAATATTTATTTCCATGACCAGTTTCAACATTAATGGAACATTAATCTCTTATTCCGCAGGATTATACAATCTGTTTTATAGATTTTATATGACAGGAAAAGTGACTTGATTTTTCCCCCCGCTTTTCTTTCTGACAAAATTCAAAAGATAAACATGTAAATATGTACTATAAACATCCATATACATTTTAGATTAATCTAAAAATTGGTATTTTGATTTCATTAAGAGTTAAGTTTATTTCTTTTCTATGCATTAAAATAAATTGGTAAATAATAGAAAATTTGAACTTATCAATGAATAACTATATCTGGGAGCAGAAAAGAAATAATTAATTTATTATTATTTATTATATTATAATAAATTAATTATTTCTTTTCTGCTCCCAGATATAGTTATATTATATATATATAATGTTTTTTTAAAACTTATTTGAGAATAATAAACAGAAACTTTGTAGTTCTCAGCAGTAACACTGGATGTAAAATCATAGGACAGAATAAGATTAGAAAAAGGTTTTAGGTATAGGATTATATTTATGAAAGCGTCATTATAATCAGTAGCTGTCCTCTATAATAAGAAATATCTTTCCAGCCAAGCTTTTATAGTGTTATTCAGGAAAAACAGCCAGCACATTCTTCTGTGGAACCATTATTTCATTAATTTATGGCCCTTTTCAAGTTGTGCTGTTTGCAAACTCAAGTAGAACACTGGCCCTAACATTAATTTAGTTTCAATAATTTGTATAGTCAGTCAATACAAATGATTTTATTTACAGAGTTTATAGACTTTTTATAACCACTGCTATTTCTGTTTGCCTTTCATAAGATTACTCAGGTTAGCATATTGACTTGAAAATAAACAGAAGGGCACAGTATTGGAAAAAAAAACAAAATAAAAGGGGGAAAAACACAGGAAAAATAATGCAAAAAACATTAAATAATATTTGTCATCCTCTCAAATATTTACCTGTGTATTTGTAAGAGTATTGCTATTTACCTTATATCATGGTTATAGTAGTAATGGAAATTGACAGTTCAAGAGAATTCTACAAGGCAAAAAAAGATGATATAAAAGAAAACAATGCAACTGAAATATAAACAATAGACCCATATATTTTATACTGAGCAAATATTTCTAGTTACTATTCACAACATTTCCAGTAGGGACCAGATCTAGGGTATTAAAATAGATCTTATTGAATGGCAAGTTTTGTCCCTCAGGTACTCAGTCCACACTATGTAGTGCTACATAGACACTAGAACTACAGTTTATTGCTATCACTTCCCTATTATGTGTCTTAAGTTAATATTTCCCTTGCTTTTTCCCCCCTTTAAATCAGTTGCAGTTCTGAATCCTTGTCAAAGGCTGGTTAAGACTAAGCCAAAGGTTGTTGATCTTATATTTGACCTTTCATTTGAACCTATATTAGACAAAGAATCATATTAAAAAAGAAACAAAGGCAGAACTAAGATGTAACAAGGATCAGGACTTAATGGGTTTTTTTTTACTCTAAATGTAATGAAATATAATAATGTTATTGTGATTATTCACCATATAGTTTTTAATATTCCTTTCCTGTCTCAGTGACCCTTACAACTTGAAACAATTTTAAACAGGCTATGGGAATTTGAACACAACTAAGAACCTCAATTTTGTTGTCCTGCTTTATGAAACAATGTCCATTCAACTACATGCTAATAAATGTTGAGAAAAAACTTTCTCATACATAAGAAAATCTGTCAGGTGTTAATCAGTTTTGGAAACTTTATTCTTAGAAATACAGTATCACTATGATACAGAAAGAAAAAAAATCATATATTTTTGACTACTAATATTCAAAGGGTAATATCATTTGATCATAATGGCTTGCCTTGCCTTAAAATCTGAAGAACTCAGAGAGCAATACTCCTCTCACCTCTTATATCCTGGGTAGGGTTAACTCAAAGCTTCTGCCATGGTGACCCATGAGCAATTATCTTACCTCTTTATGCAGGATTTGAGCACCTGACATGAAGATGACCTTACTAAAGTGACAGTAGCCTCAATCTGCCACTCAGACCTACTTGAGTCTTTCTCCCCCATCACCTTTCCCTAGAAACAGCTAGTGAATATGATCAAGTTTCCCATTAGAGTCTAATCTTTAGGATAGATCAGGTAAATGTCAGAATGTTATTCTTGTGCTTATGAATTATTCAAAAATATTTTAAAGTAAAGCTATTATTGGCACTGCAATGACCTGAAAGGAATTTAATTTTTATAGTACTGTAAATGAAATTGATGCTGTCTGAAAAAAGGGGAACATTTTGAGAGGGGAATTAGCATGTGTCACCTAGTGTTTTCTGTATTTTATTACCAAAGCACATTCTGTCAATCCTTTCCCAACAATTTCACACAAACACCCACAGAGAAACAAGCAGATCAATGTGTGTGCGCCCATGTGCATGCACACACACACACACACACACACACACACACATAATAATACAATAAAGTTTCTTTTTTTTCATCTTGATCAGAATGAATGTTTTAAAAACATATTTGAGACATCCATACAATTGGCAAAATACTTTTTGACTACAGCATTATTATTTAATCTGATATTTTCCCTTTGTTCACACACCATTATATAGTGAAATATTTTCCATATCATCTCAATTTTATTTTGGCAAACTGACAACTCTATATATCAAAATAAATGCTAATGGTTAGCTGTGCATATTTCTGTAAACTTGGCTGTATTTTTCATATACATGTACAAATACACATATTGCAAAATCAGCCTAAGAATAGCAAGATCAACTTTGAGTCTAGAGGTATCAAAAAGGGAACATATTAACCTTCTTTTTTTTAAAAAAAAAAAGACAATTGGCAAGAAAACAGAATATCTTTTGAGATACTTTACACAAAAATGGTAAGGAGATGAACAAAATTAAGAAATGGGACTATTTTGCAGAAGAAAATTCTAAAGGGGGTTTTCCTTTCCCACTCAAAACTATTAACAATCTGTAGGTTGGAAAGGAAGAAACACATTTAATCCAGCTCTGGTGGTAGATATCACACTATACCTCAATTACAGATCAGGAATAGTATGTTGGACTGAAATTCATATCATAGCATAATGTGTGTCCACTAAGCATTCCATTAATCATCTAGCTTTGTAATTTTATGATCATCATTATTCTAAGGCTATTTTTTTAAATATCTTACAACAATGACATGATTATTTTATCCTGTATCTGGACAGGTCTAAAGTGAATATTATTGAAGCATGGCAACTGGTACAAAGACAAAAATGTCATTATAAAATATTACGATACAAATGTAACATTGACAGCAAAAAAATCCATCCAATTATACACCATTATTTAATCTTCAAATATTAAAATCCATTCAATCAGACGCTTTAATGTTAGAATCTTCTGCAAATAACCAAGAATAGATGAAGAAGTGGTATATAGCTGCATCTCAATATAAAACCCCAGGGAAAATACAAACATGCTGATTAGGCTGAATGCCAAATTGCAGCTAGAATTAAAAACAAGATAAGAGGCATGAAAGAAAAAGTGTAGCCCAAAAGTCAATTGAAAAGACAGATAATAAAATGTCTAGAAGGCCAGTCAGTTTTTCAGTTTTTCCCACAGTGCTTTTACCTTGCCGTTGACATAATTGGGAAAAAAATATTTGTTTAGGAAAACAAAAGGGAAACTTGGAACAATCAAAACTTTTTTTTCCCTTTCTTAATTGCTACTTGAATATTTGTATACATTATTTTGGACGTTGTTATTAATTTCTGTTTGGATTATGATGATGATTTTGAAACAGCTTTTCTTCAGAAACCATATTTTGAGTCACTTCGCTTACCTCGCTGTATTTACCTTATTACTATAAAATGCTGTGAATTACATTTGTTATCTAAATAGACTGCATTAACTTCTGTATTGGTGCTAACATAAAGATAAATTATTCATAACAGATCCTGCAATCTTGAATTTCAGGACAACAAAAGAATAAAGTGCTTCTGAAAAGGGGTTTTGTCTTTTTTCTTAAGTATCTAATTGTATAGGTTATTAGCATGTTCAAGGAGTTAATGTACCTATAAGTCACTTTCCTTAATGTTCCCTAGATTTACTTAATTATCCTTCTGCTATTGCTTACTAATAATAAGAAACATCTTAGAAAACTTATTGGAATAGTAAAATATCTACTATGAATACTTTCACAGAACCTTAAATAGTTCTGCTAAATGTCTTAAAATGCACTTTAGAATATTATCCGGAATAAAATTCTTTGTTGAGATTGCATATTATAAGCAGCTGATTTTTATACAACACAGCGATACAGGAAATGCTCTATATGAATAAAGCCCAATTTGTAATTTTGTTTATAAATTCTTATTACTTCTATAAATCTAAGATTATCCAATATTCCAGAAAAAACCAGCTCAAGCATGAAATCTGTTGAATTTTCTAACAGTAGACAGAAACAAAATAATTTGGCTTCTATGTGAATATCTTTCCTTAGTACATCTTTAATGCCAATATTAGTGATTTGATGGTCTTCCCGGCTACTTGGTTATACTATTAAGAATATATCTGAAGATTAACTAAAAGAAAATTAGAATGTAAAAATTGTAATGAGAAGCAGGCAGCATTGATCTTTTGTTGATGACCTAGTTTTGATTTTACCTGAACCCTAGAATGGCATTAAATTCTTAGTAAAGAAATTGAATGACTTTGGATCATCATCTTGTTTTAAAATAAACAAACAAAAAACAAAGATGCAGGTTGAGATTATGACTATACAAAACCAAGATGAAACATTTGGTTTAGTTACATTGACTAATATGAATTGTATGTTGTTTCAGAATAATTATGTTAAGGTATGGTGTTATGTTAGAAAGGATTTATCAAACTGGGACAAACATCAATTGTCATTATTGGGTAGAATCTCAGTGATTAAGATAAATGTTTTACATAGGATGTTAATTTTACTCTAGGCAGTACCTATATCAACAACAAATATATATTTAAACAATAGAAAAACATAGCATATTTCTAAGTTTTTATGGCAAGAGAAAAAAACAAAAATTAAATATAAATTATTGCGGGATGCTAAAGAAAGAGGTGGCCTAGAATTAAATTACAATTAAAATTGTACTTTACTGTTTCTTGTCAGGTATGGATAAAAGATTGGGTGACTGAGAAATAGGAAGTTATTGCATTTGAAAGAATATGATTTGAGATTTAGATGGCACAGCTATCTAAATTTTTGTATGATAAAGTTAAGGTTAATATAGATTTTTGTATGATGAAGTTAAGATTAACATAGGTTTTCAAAATCATTTTCTTAGGCATGGCATATTTAAAGTTTTAAACAGATATGGAATAAGATTAACTCCGCAGATTCCTCTATGGTTGTCATTCCAATAAGCTTTCTAAAGCTTTTTTTTAGAAGATACATAATAGTTACACAAACTTGGTTGACTTATTCAGACTTATTGATTTATTGTTCTGAAGGAGAATCTCAACTAAAAACAACAGAAAAAATGGAAATGGAAGGTCATATCTGTGAATGGTTTGCTTATGCTCAGTTGACAGAAATACTGGGCAAGAAAGAAGAATTGGACAAAAAAATGCTTTTACAAATGAAAAAAACTAATTTTGAATTGGATTTGTGTCCAATGACAAACACATTATTGCTAAGATGTACAAACTATTGTTTAACATGGAAATGTTAATGACTGCATGACTAAATGGCAGATATGTTTTAGAAATAATATAATACTTTATCCATGGGAATATATATGAGTAAAGGATTGAAATTTATTCTGAATTATAACTTGACAGGATTTTTATAAGATTATATATTGTTGGCATTTAACACCTGATATTTTTTCAAAGATGTATAAGGATGTGTCATATATATTGTATGTTGAAAATGTAATCAATTTGAAGGTTCTTTACATCATCTTTTGTGCACTAAGCTAAGAAATATTGGGATAAAATATGTATTTTAATTCAGACAATTCTTGTAATAAATGTACACAAAACCAGAGACTTTCTTTTCTTTTTAGGTTAGATAGACAAACAGTTTGCCTAACAGCAGCAAGACTTTTGTATGCACAGACATAGGAGGATTTGCAGATTCCCACAATGAAGGAATGGATGGCAAAGATAGTAGAATTGACGGACATGGCAAACTTGATTATTTTGATTAAAGAAAATACTTTATCTAACTTTGTTTTTACTTGGAGACCTCTTTTGAATGTTTTGCTTGTGATTAAGAGAAATGAAACTTTAATTTTGGATCAGATAACTGTTTATGACTATAGACATATTACGTACTATTGTTAATCTTAGAGTAAGAGGTTAATAAATTTTATATTTGTATCTCTACTGAAGAAAGTCAAAAGTTACTCCTTTTCTACTCTTTTCCTTCTTTCCCTTTTTTTGCACTCATCTTTCCTGGCCTTTTTTTTCTGTTTCTTAATTTTTCTGGGTTTTTTTTTCTTGTTGAAATTTAATAAAGCTTATTTTCTAAAAAATAAATAAATAATACATTTGAAAAGATTTTTGTTGTTTGGTTTAACATTTTTTTTGTTATATGCAACTGTGCTGCCCCACTCACTCACACTCACACTCACACGTTAGTGTGGTTTGTGGAGGGTTTTATTTGTCTTCCCCCAGCAGTTCTCTTCACCCGGCTTTATAACTGTCCCAACTGAAGCCAGCCATAAGCAAGTCCAGATTAATTCCTCAGGCAGTGGTCAATTAGTCCATAACACAAATAGCAAGCTGCTCAAACAGTGAGTCCAATAAACAAACAAATATAAAACCCCCTAGCAAAATTTAAAATACATCCATGTTAGCTCATGAGTTATAGTAATTCATAGTCTCAGAAAACGCAAATGAGCACACAGCCATAACCCACACATGTTGCTTCCAGCAACGTCTCCCTCTGCCTGCTGTGTTAAATAGCTCCTGGTGCAGTCCATCAAAAGGGGCAGGGCCTTTTCTTGCCTGAATGCTCTGAGATCCACTACAGCAGGCAGATCCTTGCCCTCTTCTTCACTGGCCTGCAAGCTGTCTCCAGCCAAAGCCTGTTCTGCCAACAGTTCAGGGTCAGTAATTCCTGATGTGCCAGTAATGATCTCATTCCTGGCACATCAGGCCGCTTGCCGCTGAGGAAATGTTGGAGGAGCCATCCAAAGGAGACATCATAGCTGTTGAAGTAATTATTTATTTATTTTATCCTGTTTTTATATTTTTATAAATAATTCAAGGCAGAAAAGATACCTAATGTCAGCGTTCCAACCAAGTTCCAATAAATTGCTCAGCATTCAAATAAGAATTCACCCGAGTAAAAGTTTATTAAAGAAACCATGTTGGCACATCTGGGAAAAACCTGAATTTGAAGGCCCAGGTTTTTCCACACCCAAAAG
>JANHFL010001496.1:111019-130366 GCA_032468155.1 Oxyrhabdium leporinum
TTCGTCCGCTCCTGTACCATATTTAGCTTCTGATCGATAGCGGAGGTGGACACTGGATCTTGTTCTGCGAAAGCAGACGTGCTCCAGACCCGGACTTCGAGCGGGCCATAAAAAGGGGGACCCACACCCTTCGCGCCCCTAAAGCAAAATCAGGGGCACCCAGGGGGCCCTGCCCTGGCCCGCTCTTGTCTTCCACCCCTCTATTCCCGAGGAGTGGAATTAAAAGCCGAAAAAACAGCCGATAGTCGCTGTTTTTTTCGGCTTTACGGCGTCGTTGGGCAGACGGATCCCGGAGGACCCGCCTTCAACCCAGTGTTACCAAACCGGAAGCCTCACAATCACTTTTTAAAGCATTTAATTAGAGTTAGAATTTAGAAATTGAGATTATGTTAATATTAGGTTATAGCTGGATACGTATTTGGAATAAAACCCAGTTATGAATTCTTTGTTATTGACTAATCCTAAAATTCTTTTAAGGTTCTAAAGAAAATCACATTTGAATAGCTGTTTACCTTTCCATAAGAGTTCCATCTATAACAATGCAATAGTACCTTATGAAATTGTTGGATAAATACTCTGCCTAATTACGCATGTATAGTAGTTCCCTAAATACAAGTTGAATAAAGATATTATATAAAACATGTTTACAGTTATGATTTATGACTCCTTAATTTCATCTCAGTGTTCTGCTGACTAGATTTGGCCTTGAGAAATTCTTTGCAGATTTATGCTATCTCTTAAGACAGGAGGCAGAAGAATTATAGCACAATAATATTCAAACAGCAGTATACTCTATTTAAACTCCACAGGTTTCTTTAAATTAATAGCACTTAGCTCTTTCATATTTCTGGAGGATACATGGCAGCAGTTTATAATTACCTAGAACCTTACAAACATTTTTTAGATGCCGTGCAATAAAAAGAAAAGATTGTGAGTGGAAAAATTATACACTATTAACATTTTTAAAATGTGTATAACTGTATCTAAAATGAATTGTTATGATTTGCTAATATCATATCTTTTATCATCCTTATCCAGCTAGGAGTTTTACTTCAAAGATTAAATTAATATTAGGTGGGTGGATAGAAAAAAAATTAGCAAAGTGACAAATAGCATGAAGCAGCCCTTTAATATATTGAGAACTACAAGTTGCCCATAAAGCAGTATGATTACTTAATATGAGATATGTGGCCTTTTGTTCTAACATGCTGCCCTCTTTCTATAATGGAAATTGTTGGAATTTATTATTTATAAGGAAGATAATATAATAGAGTTCATAACTAAGAAGAAAGTACAATAAGTATAACTGGCCTCGAGTACTGGCACACTAACCAGGCTTTAAAACATAGTGGTCAGTATAATCTGAATCTCTCCGAATCCTTTTAAATGATTGATAGATATAAACATCTTTTTCCAAAGTTTCATTGTTGGCAGAATGTAATTAATCAATCAATTGAGAGTAGGGGTGTCAAACTGGATTTCTTCGAGGACTGGATCAGCATTGTACCTCTCCTCCACAGCCAGCTGGAGGGGGAGATGGGATGTATTTCTCCTGCAGCACCCTGCTAACCAAAATGGGGCATGGGGGACATGCCTGGCCCCTGTGCCCTGTTTTCATTCTGGAGGGCCTCCTGCAGCACCTTGCCAGTCAAAATGGGGCATGAGGGACCACGTGCTTTAGATTGTCCTATAACTCTTTTCATTCTCTTTTCTTCAGAATGAAGTGATCCTGTTTAAAGAGTATTAGGGATAATACTCTATGTAGTCTATTTTGGCTGCCAGAGGCACTGCAGGCCAGTCCTTTGCTATTTCCAGGCTGGCCCCATGGGCCAGATTTAAGCACCCTGTGGGCCACATCTGGCCCATAGGCCTTGAGTTTCACATCCCCAATCTAGAGTCTGAGCAGACATCTCATGTCTCCAATCTATATACCAGGCTATTGCTTAGCCATTAAAAAAAAACTCTTTAAAAGGTTATAATTGTATTCATGAATGGGATTTGTTACAATATTTATTACAAATTGATTACAAAAATATTATAGAAAATGCTCATAGTATGTCACCTATGGTCCTGTTTAGGGTTCTAGCGTGTTCTGATTCAGGCTTAACAGAATCACAAAACAGACTCCTTGTCCCAAAACCCCCCCTTTTTTATTTGGTTAATGCGAATTCCTGACATTCACATCCAGAAAAGTTCTGGCAAATAGGCTTCCAAGCTTTAATTGCACAAACACACCTTATCAGTCCTTGGATAGTTGCCAGGCCGAGAGCTTCCAGTTGCAACACTGTAAAATGAAATACCTGGCAAGAAGTCTCTGTGAAGCACAAACTTAGATAATCAAATCTTCACAATAATAAGCGAACTAATTGTCTCCTGCAAACACCCCTCCCCTTTTGCTCCTATTTATTCCGTATGGGAGGGACCATTCAGCGTCCACTTGTGCCTTTTCTTCCAAATTGACCCCTGATCCTTAGTTATTCCCCTCTCCTGACAGCTCTGTGCATACATGCATCTGGAACAGGCTCCAGCTGTTCTTCTTCCCCACTTATCTCCCACTCTGAAGGAATCTGAAAAATGGCCCTGGTCCCATCTCTGCCTCTGACGCACAGCACACATCACAGCCTTTCCCAGACTCCAGGACTGGCCCAAGTTCCTCCCCAACTTCCTCACTGTCTGAGTCTGCCACCAGCTCCACTGACCTCAACATAGCCATCCATAACTAGAGTTTTCTCCAATTTTACACTTCTGCATCTCTTGCATCTCTTGCACAATAGAATTATAGTTCATGTATCTGTACCAAATTTCAAAATGTAGTTTGAAAATAGAATTTTAGAAAGGATAACAAAACGTTTAACCCTGAGCTACAAATATTCTCTTCTTTCGATACCAAAATGTATTTGGTAGTGTTTGAATTGTTTAAAATGATATAAATTTGCATCAGTAAAGGATAATTTGGACTATGTAAGTAATGAGATTCAGTTCACCAAATTAAAGCTACACGCAGCTCAAGAAATCAATTTGGATGCACTATTCAAACTTCTCTCCAGTCCTGGCCAAAGTGCCTCCAGACTAAACTGTTAATAAGACTTAAACTGCTAAGTTGCTAAACCAGATGCAGTCCAGCAAGCCATTTAGGGCAAAAATGATAGTGAAATCTTCTAAGAAAGTCACGAAGGAGCTGCCAAAGTTTCTGGTATCTACTTAGTGTCAAAGTAAAGTGTATACTAGAAGACAGTTTGGCATCTGCTGGGTTGCTGATTATTTCTTTGTCTTCCTAAATGCATCACTACAACATCAGTAACTGCAGCTGGTTAAATCCTAAATAAGGAAACATGACATACTGCACAAAAATATCATATGCATTTAACCTTTTCTGAACTCTTCTTTAAGGATCATGTTCACAACCTGTGAATTGTTATCCCTAGCCCTTAGTTTAAATTTCCAAGTGACATTACTGACATAAAATGATTGTCTCTTACTGTTGGGTTCATATTTCATTTCATATTTCATTTTCTAATTCTTAGAAAAAGAATTAGATGTAAATTTATACTTCACCTAACTATCTCATAAAGGTAAGAGTTCAAAACTCATGGTAACTACCGGTATGTACTTGTTGAAGAATTGGACAATGATTTTAATGTAAAATCTAGTATACTGGCAATGATTTGAGGAATATCAGCCCAGGGATCTATGGATACCATATTTTAAGATTATGTTGTCAATGATATAGAAAACATGGGAGGGGAATCTGCAAGGTGAATCAAAAACTTAAGATGGCAGTTATGATCATCATCTTGGCTTTCTTCACATATTACATGGATGCTTCCAAGGCATGGTAAATAAGATGCCACAAAAAACAAGACATACATTCTACATTAGCTTCCATCAGTGGCAGTTTTTAAGAAAGCTGACATTTGTTCTTTCAAATTTCATACTAAAGTAGCTTTATTGTTGTGTTCTTGATTTTAGATATTTAACACTGAATCAGGAGTTTTAATTACAATGTTTTGGAATTATGTTAATGTATTTATGCTTTCATGAAAGGCATTAGTAATTTTGCTAATATTCAATTTTAATATTTGTGTGTATTTGCAATTTTATTATAATAAAGTGTTTTAAGAGGATTTTGACCAGTCTTTAATGGATTTAGGACAATCTTTAATAAATTAATAAATGCAGGCCAAGATGTTAGTCTAGGAAAGAGTTTTAGGAGAGTTAAATGAATAAGTAATCAGAAGACCAGGCTTTGTTGGGGCAAGATGTTTCATGGGAAGCTGCAACTGTTCCCTTGCTGCATAGAGCATTTAACTAACCTATGAAGATAGACAAATTGGAATAAATTGGAAGAACCCCAACCACCTGATCAGCATTTCAACATTAAGGAATAATTCAAACATCAAAGCAGAATGTTTAATCTTACCGAGGAAACTTGTGACTTGGAGGTGGGGGATAAGATCTAAAGAAAATATTTTCAGCTATAGAAAGGCTAAAGCTGCTGTCACATTATTTTTTTAAAATATTTTTAAATATTTCTTTAAAAAATGATATTTAATATTTTTTTAAAAAAATGGTTGCCAAATGAAACATTAAAGGCTTCAATTTGATGCTTGGTGTTGACACTCCAAAGTATCTTATATGCTAAGATATCAGTGTAACACAATATTTAAATCAAAATTACTTTTTTATCCATAACACGTTTCTCACTATATCAGAAGTGCATGTACTTGGCTGAAGATATTGTGATCTGTTTCAGCTGGACAAAGAAATTGGCTTTTCATTTGTTTTTTGACTTAGCTTCCCTCATGTTTATTTATTTGCCTGAGTCTGATTCTAACCTTGAGTTAAAAATCAGTTAGGTTGCTGGTTCTTGATCAATACTTTCTTTTATATCTTCTTCTTTTTGCTCTTTTTTCTTCACTGATCTTTCAAACTGGTGACTCTATAGTCTTAACAAGGCTTGAAACTTGACTTTTATATGTCCCATTGCATAATAATTGAAACAAGTTTTCAAACTTGACAGTAGAAGGCCTATATCTTAAAGGAGATAAACCCAATGGTTCCTATTTTCTTTAAGAGCTAAATTAATGTATGGGTAGATTTCAGTTTATAATGTAATCATCATCTTAGAAACAAACACATAAAACCAAAAAAATACTTAGTTTTATGAAATCGGTAATACAATGCTATTTGTAGGCAGAAAAAAGAGAAGATACGAGAAAGAAAAAAGAAAAAAAGAAAAAGAAAAAAAGAAAAGAAAAAGGAAAACCAGTTGTCTGTTGATTGGCAACTAATAGATTTCACTATTAGATAGGTTTTATTATTATATTACTTTGTTGTTATTATTATTATCTATTTATTAAATAGATTTGAAAGCTTGTTTCACATTTCAGAACCATCTCTTTAGAAAATTTCTCCTAACTATATCATTGTGAACTCCACAATTAACTAAAAGCACTATAGTATCCATGTGGTGGAACTGAGACATCTGTGATAATATTTCAGATTATTTTCTATGATTTACCTAATAGTCCATGATTTATCTAACATCTTCTTGAATAAATATAAATTCTCTTAGTTCTTGCAAATAATAACGGGATAAGAACAACAGAGTTTAAATATCACAGTTATTTAATGCAATAAGTATTATTTTCCATTCACAGAGTTTAAATTCAAACAACACAGGAACATAAATGCAATGAAGTCAGTTATCATTAAAAACTTTCAGTTTCTTCTAGAACTGTAGGAGATGGGAAGACATACCTTTTATTTCCATAAATTTTCTACAAGTCTCCTTGGGTAGATACTGACTCTTGTATGAAGCTATCAGGTATATTAAATCATTTCAAACATCACTAAAGTAGAATATAAACACATCAAATACTTTATTTTTTCCCCACTCAGTATTTATAGCTTGCATCTAGCCTTCTAAAATGAGTCATGATCACTTCTATTTAATGAAAAAAGATAGCCATAATAGTTTTCTGTAGAACTTAAACATATTAAATTTGACTGGAATTGCATCATTTCTAGTTATTCCTTCTTTCTTAGAAAATTCAAATTTTAAAATACATGCCATGCTTACCTCTTATTTCCAAACTATTGCCTTCAGTTAGCACAACTTTGCATTTTCCCGACAAACCATATGAGAAAAGTTTTAATGGCATGATCTGTTTGTTAATAGGTCAACAGTGAGCTCCTCTTTGAAAACATTATTCAAGCCAGTCATTAGATTTGACAGTCATCATTTGGGAATGTTATATTTCAGGTTTTCTGCTTTGGACAATGGATTCCATTGTAAGAGGAATGGCTGCTATTATTCTATAATAATGTTTGCTTCTCTATGTTAAGTATCACATACATTAGACAGGAGCATTTTATAGCCCACAGGCCACATCTGGCCCTTTAACTATCCCTATCCAGCCTGTGTGAAGTCAGTTAGCAATTAAAAATAAAAAAATAAATAAGCACACTGCAGAGGGCAGGAGAAGAAGCTGAGTTAGGTCTCAACAGCTCTAGCTCTGCATAGTTGCCATGTGCTCTTTTAGTTGTCAACTGAAAGAGAACAAGGTGATAAACCACTTTGCTGTGCCTAAGCAGCATTTGGTCTTCCCTTGGAGCAGCCTGAGGGGTGGAGGTGATGGTGTTTAAATATATCAAATTAGGTTACATTGATTTGGCTCTCCACAATACTCCCAGTTTCTCATGTGCCCTCTTTGGAAAATTAATTGCTTAGCCCTGACATACATCAATAGTTTTATAGATGATATGCTTACATTATGGACAGTGAGCACAGCATAGGAAAACCTAGGAGTAGTATTAATAAACATGATTAGTTATAAAGAGATTCTTTTTCACATCAATTAGTTTCAATTTTAATCTTTAAATAATTACTACAGTCCTTACAGTATATTGTGTAATGCATTTTATAAAGATTGAAAACTTTGAAACTTGTAGGAAGATATTCTTTACATTTATTCCAGATTCCTAACTAGTTTAAACTTACTAAAGACCTATGTGGGTAATAAGTAAACCACTAGAAATTGCAGAAACAATGTTCAAGTTGTAAGCAAATATAAATGGGAGGAATATTAATGTAAAAAAGAAATGATAGAAATGGTAGTATCTTCCATAGACACTGCTATTTTACTGATCTGAGTTGAGTATATTTAACAGAAAAAAACATTTGTCTTAAGAAATATTTCAGAGACATAGCTAAAGGACTAATACTGACATTTGTATTAATTACTATGTAATGTAATTAATAACTGAAGAATCATGCTCCTTCAGTGAACTGAATCAAACATATAGTTTCAGTTTTGAATAATAAATAAAATAATAATGTTTTTACTATGCATTATTCTAAACTAGTACCCAATATGTAAATTGGTTTTGATCTCCACTTCTAATCACATTTATCAGGAAGATCTTCAGATACATTTTCATTCACTTGTTTAACAATAAACAATATGGACAGTGATTTAATAATTGGAATGCTTGATGCTCTGAAGGAAAAGCCAGCACGTGTACTGATGTTATGAAACCTTATAGCTTGCTATCCTTGTATTTTATTGTGTAAAATAAAATAATTCAATTTGCAGAATCTGAAATAAAATTTATTTGTTCCATAAAAGGGACAATATGTATTCCTTTATTGAGCAGTTCCTATTTTTTATTTTCCTACCATAAGCACATAATTTCTCAGAAGTACTTGAAGATCATTTTAATATAGTAATATGAAATAATGTGAAATTTTGAAATGCATATTTTTTTCAGTGGATACATGAAGATATAAATGATAGCCACTGACCAGGCTAGTTACATTCAACTGTTCAAAAATTGTGAGAGTTCATGGAAAGTTGAGTTCCATTCACTATATGGAGTAGGAAGGAAAGGAATCTCTATATTTTTACTTTTAAGACTTAAAACTTTACATTGCTGCTAGGAATGACTATGTGCTGTCTCAAGGCCATTCCAGGAAGTGTTGCAGAAGGACAAAGGTTATTTTCAGAGCACGGGGTTTTTTTACTTTTGAATTTAAATTAGAAAGGCACTCCTCCAGTGGCTCAATAAAGCAAGGCTAATTCATCTGTATAAATGGTTCCAGACCCATAAATGCTGATATGAAATAAATCATGCATAGACATACATAACTGTGGACTATCAACTATCCCAGAAAAGACCTATTGAAATACAGAGTTTGTTTTGCATTTTTTTCTGCATTTCTGCAAACAGAGATGTTTTTGTTTTCCTGTAATATCCACCTGGGACCTGCTCTAATTGCCATAGAAAACTTCAAATTATTTTTAGCATCATTGAATTACTAAGTATTAGCTAATCAGTGTTTTATTTATAATTCCCAAGAAATCCCCCCCTCCATGAAAAATGATAGCAGTTTTCCTTTCTTTTTCTCTAGAGGAAATGATAGTTATGTTTATACTCAACAAATGAGAAAGAAACTGAGAAAAATAATGCAGATGTAGTTCTGTAGAACATTTATACAGGAAGGAAAAAACTTTGTATTACTAAAGGACTTTGAACACCTGGACAGATATAGTTATGATGATGATAGGCTACTTTTGGATACAAGTGGAAATCCAGTGTAACACTGACCTTTTCAGATGCATGACCGTAGGAGGGAGCCACATGAAAGAATTTTATTTTCTTGTAACATCACTGTGGCAAGCAAGCCAAGACAAAAGCAGGAATGATTAAAAACCCAGCATTTCCCAGTTACTTTTGAATAGTGGAGTACAAAAGATAATGTAATGATTAAATCAATTTCCTGGAGATTCCCAGCAGCCTTTAAAACAGAGAGTGAGATGGTGATGGGTAGAATAGGAACAACAATAAAAACCCACCTTGTGTTCTTCTAGAGAACTTCATTGTTAAATGTGATAATCTCAATTTCTACTTTCCATCAATTAAGACCATGAACAAATTTTATATCATAATTTAAATAGGACAGCAGGGGGGGAAATCTAATATTCACCCATTTAAATTTGGAAATAAATGTATCAATCAGCAGAAAAGATATTTTCTGGTTATATTCCTTATAATTTTGCAAAATAATAATAATATAAAAATCAGCCAACAGATTGAATGAGATTGCATAGAAAATCAAGGATCATCTGTAGACTTATAGACTTACAAGCTCTATATGGACAGAAGAATTTTGTAGCCTGCATGGAGGGACAGTTTAGGAAGAAGACTTGTAAGAGTAAGGGAATGCGTCACAACCCCTGGTGAGCCAGGAGCGGTGGGAACAATCTACCCTTAGATTTAGGATAGGGGGCATATCTATTTCTTTTAATTGGCTGATTTGTTGTAGGAAGGCAGTGACTGGAGTTCATAGTTCTGAAGGTTGACAGTTTCTTAGATTAATAATATCAGAGAAAGAAAGCGTTGACTAGAATGATAGCAACTAGCTAACTAGGTTGTCTTATGGAGTAGTGTAAAGGGATTTGTTAGGAAGCAATAGTTCAGCTATACCAAAGGAAAGGAAAGGAAAGGAAAGGAAAGGAAAGGAAAGGAAAGGAAAGGAAAGGAAAGGAAAGGAAAGGAAAGGAAAGGAGAAAGAAGAGAGGAGAGGAGAGGAGAGGAGAGGAGAGGAGAGGAGAGGAGAGGAGAAGGGGAAAAGGAAAAGAAAAGAAAAGAAAAGAAAAGAAAAGAAAAGAGAGCCCAGGAAGTAGAGAGAAATTTGAAAGATAATTTCTTCTGAGAAAAGGTGATAACAAGATAAGCATTCCAGGGGAAAGCAAATGGGCAACATCACAGTCTTATGCTTTGCTGCTAGCCTCAGTCTGCTACTGCTCAGTTTTATCAATAATGTCCATCCTTGTACTCATTAGGATTGGTTTCTTTTAGGATTGGTTATACTTTTTACTATGTTTATAAATCCTCTTTTCTATTCTATCATATACTTTTATAATTGTTATAATCAGTTTTAGCACTTTGCTTTCTGTATGACTTATGCTGTTTTATGACTGTGATAAAGTTCTGCTATCCATTTAGTTTCAGGTTTTGATTTAAAAAGTTGTATGCAAATACTTTTAATAAAGAAATAGTTTTCCTCTTGGTAACATCCTGATTATTTTTCTCTCTAAAGAATCTTTATAAATTATATTTCTCTCTCTCTTGCCCCAACTTTTTTTTTAATAGCTGCCTAATTTTGCATTTTTTTCTAAATTAAATTTGATCTAAATTAGATCAAAATGGTTTAGCATTTAGGGGTCAAATCATTGTCTTAGCTGTTGTGTGAACAAGATCCAATATTAACTAATAATATGATTCATTTGTTTAAATATAATATATTATATGAACATAGTAATTGCATTTTCTTTACTGTTTTTAAGGTTTAGTGCTTTTATCAACTCACCCATAACTCTGAATTTACTTTACAGCTCAAGCTTTCAACTATATAATAAATAATTAATATCTATAAGCCCTATAAGCCAACATCAATAGCAGAATAGCAACATGTGTACCATGTCAGGATTGCATAAATGACATGAATTTATGATTTAAATAAGATTTTTTCCTGTGGCACAAGGATATAAATGATGCCACTTGTGTAATGACATCATTTTGCTGCCTTTCTCAAAAGAGGTCTATAATGATAATAGTTGATTTAATTAGGTAAAATGTGCTCAATTTGAATTTAAATTAAAATTTGCCCTCATTGTCTAACTTTATAGATATTTCATAGAAAGAAACATACATGTGTTAAATATAAATATTTTGATTTTTAACTAGATAAAGAATTGTCATTTAAAATTAGGTTAATTAAAACTAAATGTTTAATAGAATTTAAAAGGCCATTTTGGATGCTGCTTCCTTTCCTCAATTTATTCTCCCTCCCCCCAGAATAAGATATTTCAAGTTAATTCACAGGATATAAAAGAGCAAAAACACATGGAAAAACAGCCTGAAGATCTACACTGTATTCCTTTGTCTTTGCTAACCAGAACATTTTATATTTGTAGTTGAACTTTGCAAGAGTTTCAATTAAAGAGACATGTGGTACATCAAGTGTATCGTGGTATAATTTTTTATGCATTCTACTTCATTTCATTAAATGCATCACTGTAGACCATAGAAGTTTATAACATTAAAATGAGTTTATTTTTAGAGTACCATGAAGCTATTGATTCTTTCTACTGCGAAGCAAAAATTTGGCTGTCTCTGGAAATCATTTAACCTTTTTTTCATCATAACATAGCCATAATTAAGTATTAAATAAAAAAAAATATTTTATTAGCTGAAGAATTTTATAGCTTGCCTCAATTTAGTTGGACTCTAGTGGTTTACAATATATAGTAGTTATTGTAATAAATTACAATATAATAAATATATTACAATATACTACCACATATATAGCACAAACTTTGTATGTAAGAGGTAGACTGCAAAATGAGATTGAACATTAACATTCTAAAGTGTAATTAGTTGAGTGCATTTGAAAACTCATTAAAAGAAATGAGTGATGGACATTCTGGTTGTTTATTGCTAGCACGTTCTAATTGGTATCTCATCATGGGGATTCTAATAGTCTATTCTTCTTTAATTTATTTAAGCTTTTTCTAATCCCATCAGGGCTAGTAGCTACTAAATTCATTTTACAATACTGAATTCTATGTAATTTTTTTCAGAAACTAAAACTGAAAAGGTTAAGCTAGTTAAAATAGTACTGTACTGCTCTTCTATCACCTCATTGCCAAAACTACCCAAATCCTATTATGTAGGCCCTAGGAAAACCAATTGCTTCTGTCCTCAAAGACATTTGTAAAATAAAATCAGTCCCACTTCCATAATACAGCCCTGCCCACATGCCATCCTTCTCTATGCTTCGTCACTGCCATGCCATTTCATAATTGAGTCTGATTCCTCAAAACCTTTTTTATTGCCTGCAAATTAGATATGCATATGGGGAAGATATTCATATTTATATGTTGTTTATATCTTCTCTGATAAAATCCTTTCCTTTTCTTAATACCTGCTGATTTTCTGTTTCCTCTGGATACCACTACTGTTAGGCCACTTTATCCAATGGCATGAAGTTCCCTTCTAAAATGTACCCAGCTGGCTTGTCACTGGATTCATATTACCCCTTTGCAAACTGCTGGAGAAACCCTTTCCAAGTCTTCAGTTACTTTGAAGACAACACACTTCACCTTCTCCTATAATTCAGCTTTTAATTTGGTATTTCAATATCTCTACATTTTTTTGTGGAAAAGGACAAATGAGGGAAACCAAAGAGAGGAAATGGTTGGTTATGCATGAATGTGATAAAATGACCATGTAGAACATAACAGCATGGCAACTAGCAATTTCCACCCTGTTGCCCTAGCGATTTAGGAATAACATGTTATAACAGAGTCACATCAGTTGGGAAATCAAAAATTTCGCAACGTATCAGCATGGTTTTGCCATTAAAAAAATCTCACAAAACCTTTGAATATTCATTGAGATCAAAGAGATTGAGTTTGAAGGATTTATACACTGAACCGTTAGCCTACCATTCACATCTTGTGTCAGTCAGAATCACTGAAGATAATTCCATTTACTGCAATCAAGTCTTCAAATGGAAACTTACATTTTTTTTAATCTAAGAGTGAAAGACAACCTGCTGCTTATAAGAGTAGGAATGAATTCTGAAATTACAAAATCAAATTAGCTAAGATGATAAATAGTGTTGTTGAGAATCATGTCAATTAGAAAAAAAAATGGTGCAAGCAAGTTTCATAGAAACCTTCATAAGTAGTTTTCATCTTGATATCATCCTTTTTTCTACCTCTGTTGTGATACAACAATAACACTCCCATTCATTGCTTTTTAAAAAAAATGTAGTTGTGATTTCCAGGATCATATTTTATTTATTCCTAAACTGAGGGAAAGCACCAGAAGAAATTGAAACATTCTTTTCTCAATAAAAAAAAGAATGTAGGTAAACTGGCATAAAATATAAGGCTTCTTAAAATATTTTTATTTATATTTAGGTGTTTCCACATTGGCAAAGGAGTGAGTCAGGACTGTATACCCTATGCCTTAATTATTCATACTATATGCTGAATATGTATTGAGGGATGCTTCATTTGAATAAGCATAGTTTTAAAACTGGAGAAAGAAATGGAACCTTAAACAAATCAATCAAGATTTTTCACTTAAGCTACAAATGACCAGGTTCAAATTATCATACTTTGGACAAACTCAGCAAACAACTAACTCTCTCAAAAATGCACTAATGCTTAGAAAGGGGGGGGGGAGAAAAAAAACAGCAGCAAGGTGTATAAACTCAGAAACAGTGGATGAAGCAGAAAGGATCAGACTGGGAACATATTATCATGAGATAAATTATCAGTATGGTTATCAATTAAATTAGGCACAAGAATTGTTTATGCTAAGGTGTAACAATTTGTTTGAATCATTATTTTAAATAATCTACTTGGTTCTTGAGTTAAATGCATATGGGAATGTGTTATTCTTCCATTAATGGACTGCAGTTTCTGACTTAAATTGTACACTACATGTATATTAATATGTTGCAGTAAGAACATCGCTCAAGTATTAATATCATCTATTATATTTTGGAATAGTTGAATGATGTTCCTAAATCACTTTAGAAGTACCCAAATCTGTTGTTAAAGGTAGTACCCTACTCTAAATGTTCAAGGAAATTTCAAGATCATGAGAGGATTGTGGATACATCATATAATACAGTTGTAACACGAAGGGAGAAAATAATGTTCTTAAAACAAAACATGCAGCAAACTCTCTTAAATATGGGGAAGATAAGTTTTTTTACATTCAATATATGTGTTTCCTATTTTGCAATTTGTCTGAGACTCCCCCCCCCCAACAAACATATTTTTAATGAGCTTTTTTGTAGAATTGATCATTTATGAAAGTAGGATGCATTTGTTGCTTTGGAGGCTCAATGAAATCCCCATGGTTTTCAGTAAGCTTTGTGTGAAACCCTACGATCAATATAGAAATATGTGCCTTGAACTGTCTACCTAAGGCAGTACTTTAGAGTTTTGCCTAGCACGGCACTCTTTTGGACACAGAGCTCTGATATCATTCCTAGCCCAGCTGAGAAGTGATGGGATTGAGTGCTACTGGGAGCACTTTGGCCTTTACTTTTCACATCCTTTATAGTTCCTCCTTCAGGCCCTGGTATTTCTCCAGCTACTCATACTTCTTCCTGCTGTTGCTGTCATTTGACTCTATTATATCTATCATCATGAATGTCTTCTTGTTCTTGTCTACTATCATGTCTGGCTAATTTGCCAGTACTGCCTGCATATCTGACTCTGAAAATCACACAGAATCTTAACCCTGTTATTCTCCTTAACTTTCTGTAGAATGTCCCATCTGCACATGGGGTGGTAGTAGATATCTAGTCCATACATTATGGAAATGCTCCTATACACAATGCAAGAAAGTTGGTTGCATTGTTAAGTGTATGCTATTCCTGCCTGTATCTTACATCCTGCCACTATGTTGGCCTGTCTCTGAGGTCTCTCTGCAAAGTCTGATCCTTAAGTCTTGTCTAGCATGATGAATACCTGTTTTTGTGGTGCCTATTCTTGTACAGTTATGATCAATACCTCAATATTGTCTTTTAGTTCAGCCTTTTCTAGCTTCTGGTAGGATTTCCCAATGGGAAATCAGAAATATCCCATGCAAAGTCTTGTCTTGCCATGGCACTTCCTGTACTTGATCTTCCTCCCATGTTTGCTGCTGACTTGGACATAGTAGTCCATCTTTGGATGACATCTTACTGAAATTCTCCTAAATGTTCTGGATTCTGTGCAGGAAATTGACTTTGACACTCACCAAATCTTGCCCACCCTCTTTCTGGCTGATGTATAGTATCTGGGTGTTGGAACTTGAGGGGGAACCTCTATGCATTCTGCGGAGCTTCAAGCTTTTCACATTTGCAGTTTCCATGTCCTCCTTTGGCCACCTCACTATATCACAAAGTAACTGATGACTGGCAGAGTGTGCATGTTGATGGTTTGAATATTGTTCTTTTCATTCAGCTGTCTCTTCACAATCTTATCCTTTGGTGGTACTTGGCTGTTCCTGTCTTTCTTGCTTCCTCATCATGGTTCCCATGTGACTGTGGAATACCAAGTTACTTGCATCTAGTCTGTATATCTGCTATATGGACTGCTGGTAGTTCCACCCCATCAATCTTAATTACCTTTTCTCTCTTGACTACCTCATTTCTCCAGCCCAAATGATCTTCCAATATCCTCACTGTAGATCAGTGTCAAATGATCAGCAGCTCAATGTCACTTTAGAATACAGATGTCATCCATGTAGAGGCATTGGCTAATTGTAGTCACTCCTGAACCTATAATCATAGCCAATTTGTATGATTATCAGGCTGAGAAAGTTTAAGCCTCTGTAGAACAGGAGAGAACACTATCTTTGTATATGCTGCACTTGATGGCCATTCCTGTGAGCTGTCTTGAGTTACTTCCAATGTTGTCTTCCACAGTGCCACTGAGTTCTATAGAAAGGTCTTCAGTGCCCTGTTGACTCGTATCATGCCAGGCACTCACAGATCCAAATGTATGGCATTGAGTCATAGGTTTTCCTGTAATCAATCCAGGCTGTGCTTAGCCTAATATGTTAGGCCTTGAGTCTTGGGCTACTGCTCTATCTTGGACAACTGGTGTTTTGAGACTGAGATAGTGTTCCCAATGTCCTTCTCATGTATTGGTCCATATCATCCTGAGGCTTTACAACACTATGATGTTGCATAAGACTTTCCATGTAGTGGGAGAAGATTATTAGTCAGTAGTTGGACAAAAGTGTTCCCTTGTGGACATCTTTCATTATCATAGCTTCTCTTCCTTGTGTTATCCAGTCTGGGTAGGATTCTATTACTAGTGGCATACTAGCATTTGTGCTGCTAGACATTCATCCACGTTGTTAGTTACTTTAGCCAGCTGGTGTGGATCATATCTGGGCCAGGTGCTGCCCAGTTCTTCATGTTCTTGGTTTGATCTTGGATATCTGCTACTATGATGATGACTGGTTCCTGTTCTGGAATATTGCTGTGGTCTGTTTTTAGGTCCTGCAACCACTTTGTCCTGTTGTTATATGTCTTCATTTTCTCTTTATGTTCTTCCAGTATTGTTTAGGTTCTGCAGTTGGAGTTTTTTTTCTATTTTTGCAGTTGGTGATTCTACTATTACTGTGTTGTTGCACAGCAGTTGGGAGTACACCTTGAATGGTTCTTTGGAGAACAGATCATTTATCTTCCAGGCCTCTGTGTTTCTGTGTAGCAGATACTATGAGCTTTGTTTTGCTGTTTCAAGAGCTTCAGATGGAGTCAATATTTTTCCAGTACCTTAGTGTTATCCAGTGTTATACTTCAAACCAATCTGTAATTCCATCATATGATTAACCTCTGTCTGAGTTGCCTTGATGTTAGCCTTTAACTTCATTTTCTAGGGAGAGTATGTACTTCTCTTCTTCTTTATCATGTAACAAAGCATTTCCAGAATTACAATAGCTATAGCACTTGCCAGCTCATTGCTTTGAGTTATGGTGATCGTAAGAATTATTGGATGGTACTATTGGCATCTTATAGCATGCTATCTAATGGTACAGTGTCTTGGTAATCTTTCTTATGGGTTGATTGTAGCTACTATATCCATGATCTTATGCCTCATATCCACTGCTGTGCTCTTGAATGGAGGGATTAGCAGTAATACATTCAATTAACTGCACATTGAATTGTTCTGGGTCTTCTTGATTCTGTGATGTAATATGTAGTTGGTATATCTCAATTTGTGAGAACAGCTTCCTCCTCATTATGTTATCAAGCTGTTTCTTAATTAGTGTGGATGCAGGTCTTCTGTCCATCCATAGTTCTCTCATGTTTTACATATTCCCTCTCATTAGGCATACTGTTGTAGCAGTATTCCATCAATTCAAATTTCTCTTATCTTGTTTGTTTCAATTATCCATGCTATTAGTGTCAGTGTTCCAACTAAACTCTCCATCCCAATTCAAAACTCAGAGACAAAGTCCATCAAAGTAAGAATTTATTAGAGAAGTCATGTTGGTGCATCTGGGGAAAACCTGAATCTGAAGTTCTGCATTTTCCCCTTCCCATACTAAATCTCACACCCTGCCCCATTTTATGATTTGCAAGTCATACTCTCCTGTCCACCTCAATTCTGAACTCCTGCCAACTCCAGTCACTCCCAACAAACTCCAGCAACTCGTCCTTGACTTCAGGTGAAATATTGTTGCTGTGGCTATCCTCCTTTTTCTTTACTCTCCTGTCCCCCAGCTTGTCCATCCCCCATTGTGGCAGCCCTGAATCTGAATCAAGATGGATCCAGGGATGACAAGCTGCCACCCCTCAAGTGATGATAACACCCTGAAATGAGACAAGTGACAGGAAGTTAGAAATCCACACACCCTAACCACCTCTCCCTCCCAGGGGTCCCTTTCGGCTTACTGGGAAATTTTTCATGAAACTGCTTTATCAATCTATCTGATTTTATATCCCAGCTTTTTACCGAGGTGGTTTCAGACAAAGGGTACCCCTTCCAGTGGTTCAAATACTGTAATCAACCCCTATGTAACCTAGAATCTAGGATTTTTTTCACCTCATAATGTTCCTCATCCTGAACTTAGGAGCTGGTTGATCTCTTGGTCTTAACTGAGATGCAATCGCCAGTTTCAATAAGCTGCTATGGAACACCGGATGCACGTTCCCTAATAAGTGAGGGAGACTTAGTTGCACAGTTACTGGATTTATTGCTTTCACTATCAGGAATGGCCCTATGAACTTTGCACCTCGTTTCTTTGTGGGCAACCTTAGTCTAAGATATTTAGTGGACAAGTAGACCCGGTCGCCCACTTTGAAGGGGACTTGTGGGGATTGGTGTTTGTCTGCCTGCCGCTTGTGTTTCTCAGCTGCTTTGGCAAGGTATTGTCCCACCCTTTTCTTAGTAAGTCCATCCACTTGGTCAGGGACATCGAGGTGGGAGGGTCTCTAGGTAGCTCAGGCATCAGCACAAAATCCGTTCTGCTGGTGATTTGGAAAGGGGTTAAGCCTATGCTACTGTGGACAGTGTTGTTGTAAGCTACTTCTGTGAAAGGCAACAGATCGGCCCAATTTTCTTGTTGGTAGTCTATGTAACATCTCAGGTACTGGTCCACCATCATGTTCGTTCATTCCACGGCCCCATTTGTGCTTGGGTGGAATGCAGAGTTCAGTGCCTGGGAGGAACTCTCTCCAAAATTTTATGGTAAACAGTACACCCCGGTCAGAGATGATCCGCCATGGCAATCCATGTACCCTATAAATTTGCTTGATGAACATTTTTGCTAATTTCTTAGCTGATGGTAATCCAGGGCAAGCAGTGAAAAGTGCTTGCTTAGAAAATAGATCATAGGCCAAATTACAGTATTTCCACCGCTTTCTGGGAGTTTGACTATGAAAACCATAGTTATTTCCTCCCAAGGATGGCTGGTATCAGCTACTGGCTGGAGTAGACCAGGTGGTTTCCCCAGTCTCATTTTCATTGCCACACAGGTGGAGCAGCTTTTTACACAATCCTCTACATTGACTTTCATCTTTGGCCACCAGAACTGTCGAGTCACCAGATGGAGGGTTTTTAGGACCCCAAAGTGTCCAGCCAAGCCTGAATCGTGACATTGCTGAAGTATTTTTAGCCTCAGGCTGGCAGGAATATATAATTTAGGTCCCTTTCAAGCTAAACCATCTCGCATAGTTAGGACGTTAGTGTTTTTTAACCACTGGTTTGCAGGAACTGCCGATTTTATCTCTGCAGTGCTTGGTTGGTCGCTTGGTTGCCCCCAGTCCTAGTTTGGTTTTGAGTGGTGCTTTGAGCAGCTGGCTAAGGTTGGGCTACAACAGCATGTACTATTTCCTCCCACTTACTGTTAAACTGATGTTTTCTCGACAGTGCATCAGCCAACTTATTCTTTTCACCTGGGATATATTTTAATTGAAAACTGAAACGTTTGAAGCAGTGGTGGTTTTCAAATAAACTTACTACCAGTTCACCAAAAATGTGAAGGTACATGCATATGTGGCTTTCATGCATGTGCACAGCTTCAGTCACGTGGTGAGGCTTGACCAAGCAGCCTTTGGGGCCTGCTCCCCTCCATCTTTGCTCTCCGGGGCAGCGGCTGCTTCTCTCTGCGGTGCTGCTACTCTTGCTGGGAGAGCATCTTGTGCAATTTAGTAGCTGTGAACTGCCACTTTTCTCTAATGTTGAATGCTGTTTCTGTCACCCGCAGTGCTTTCTGGATGGTCTGACCCAAAGTGGCGGTTCATGGCTGCTAAAT
>JANHFL010001496.1:140414-151034 GCA_032468155.1 Oxyrhabdium leporinum
AGACAGACAGACAGACAGACAGACAGACAGACAGACAGACAGACAGACAGACAGACAGACAG
Source organism: Oxyrhabdium leporinum (assembly GCA_032468155.1). Lineage (NCBI taxonomy): Eukaryota > Metazoa > Chordata > Lepidosauria > Squamata > Cyclocoridae > Oxyrhabdium > Oxyrhabdium leporinum. The sequence goes on from JANHFL010001496.1 coordinate 140,477, forward strand.
ACAGAGACAGAGACACAGAGAGAAAGACAGAGAGAGAGAGAGATACAGAGAAATACAGAGAGAGGGGGAGACCAGCTGACAGGTGAACATCTTTGGTGAGGGTACCGTGGCTTTCTCCAAGCCTGATCCCTGGTGTAGGTGTGCGAGGTTCAGGCAAGGCAAGGGAGGGGAGGGTGAGGGCAAGGAGTGGGACCAGCCAGTGATGGGACAGGGAGCCACAGCAGAGTGTCCAAACAGCCACATACAGCTCTGGAGCTGTGGGTTACTGACACCCACTATAAAAGATCATCAGCTCTTGCTCAGTAATACATTAAGTACATTTAACTCAGGGGTGTCAAACTCAAGGCTGATGGGGTGCTTAGATCTGGCCCATGGGGCCGGCCTAGAAATAGCAAAGAATTGGCCTGTGGTGCCTCTGTTAGTGAAAATGGGCACGAGGGGGCCACCTGGACAGCCTCCTGCAGCATTCTGCCAGGCCTCTCATGGCCTGTTACAGGCTGAAATGCAACCTGTGAAATGGAGCCCGATGAGACAAAGGAAGCAAGCTTCTCATTTATTGGCTGCTGCTGCTGCCTCAATCCCATAAACTGTCCTAAACCAGGAGGTCTTTTCTACTACCAGAGGCCTGCTGGCCACATGGCCCCAGGCCAAAGTCTTTTACTCAGAAGCTGGAGAAAATGTTTTCCTTAGATTTCATTCTTACAGCTTCGCCATCATCTGAATAAAACTTTGACTTCTCTGCCAGTGAGTCAGCCTCTTCTGGAGCTCTAGAGATCTTCAAAAAGTAAGTAATTCATGTGAAATGGGATGGAGAGGCATAAGTGGAATCCAGGATGCTAGGAAAGTAGGCCCAGTTTCTGGAGATTCAGCAGGGCAGAATGGGGAAAAACAATTGTGGGGACCCCAGGGGAGCAAGAGGCATCTCAGTGGATTGGGGGTGGTCTTGGATGGCCTGCTCCAGCACTAAACCCCACATGCTCTTCCACATTCTGAGATAGCTCATGTATATTTAATGACCTGCACATTCGATTAACAAATGCATTGGTGAAAGCAGGGAGTGATCATATTCATTTAACATTATTCAATCAAATGAATCCTTGGGTTACAAATGTAATTGGCAGGCTCTATTACATTTGTAAATTGAGGATTACCTGTATAATGAAAGTAAGGGAGGGTCTCAGGGAAGTCCTGTCTTAGCACTTGGCCACCACAGGTGCCCCCATGAGTCCCACATCACACCCACCATGACCACGCCCACGATCTGCCATGGCTACCATGGCCACACTCATCCTGACTCTCCAAGGTCAAACTCAACCCTGATACAGCCCTCAATGAAATTGAGTTTGACACCCCTGATTAACTAGTGGTGTCCAGTACTATATTAACAATCCTTTATATTTTTTATCCATGTGGTTCTCTTGGTAAAAAATACTGGAGCATTAATATTACCTTCTCCCATACAGTATTAATCAATGACTTTGCTATTGTTGCAAAAGTGATTTCTGCTTCCAGCCTCTTTCTATGTTACTGCTACCCAAGATAGGTCCCTGCTTGCTTTAGATGGCAACTGGGATGTCCTTAATACTTGGGCAACCTGCTAGGATTATGTACCCTTTGCAAACCTTCTTATCCATCCTAGGAATAACAAGGCAGTAGTAGAACTTCAGAGACAAAATCATACCACAGATGTAATTCAGACTGACTTAACCATATAGCTGATACTATTCATGTATAATGTCTAATTTTAATTAGCCCATCAGATGATCTTATTATTTTCACATTTGAAATAAAAAAAATGCATTAGATTCTATTTTATCACTGGAGTGTTTGTAGAATCAGCTATTTTTGAATATTAAAATTAATTTGTTGATTTCACTGAGTATAGATGGCTTTATTAGCAAAACTGCATAAAGGAAGCTCCTCTTAGCCATTCCCAGTGATCAGTTTTCATATATAACTTTTCTATTCTTTATAGAGTGCCATGCATGTTAGATAGGACCTAAAATAGAATTTAGCTTTAAAAGAATGAATCACTTCCATCTAGACAGATGTTGACCCTAGCAGTTTCTGTATTATCAATTGGTTGGTTGGACTTCCTGAAGGAAAGATTGGAAATAAAATCACTGTGTGAAATAATTTTATAGCTATCATATTTTACAGGTTTTTTTTTCTTTAGTTAACTCATCCTTTGTCCTGCATGTTATACTTTCACAACATTTGAGCTGATCTGAACTCTGACATTCTAGTTGGGTATAATAAAAATATTGTATCTTTAGCAGGAGATGACAAACTGTGGCAGTTTTGCCAAGCATTTTTTTAAAAAAAGTTGATAAAACAGTCAGCTTGTTGTTATGTAGCTGAGCCACCACTTCATCAAGCATTCTGCTTATTTTCTTTCATTACTGGAATCATGCCTTTCAGCTACTAGACTAAAAAAAAATCCATTAATATAAAATTTAAGCAACAAGAATATTAAACGTGTGTGTGAATAAAATACTGAAGAGAATAAAGGGAAAAATTTGAAATTATGCTTTTAACTGCATGGGACTGTCAAACAGTTCTTTTGCATCATTCTTTAGGATGTCCATTCTTAATGCAGGAAATTAAGCACAGCTTTCTCATTAGTATTAATAGTATTTTCACACTTAATTCTTCATGCTGTGAGTTGGAAATTTAATCATTAGCATATTAGGTATTTGAGTAGTACTAGGCATACTCTTTATGGCAAAAGAAAATTTGCTTTGCCTCAGATATGCAACAAATGGGTGATAAATTACTGCTATTGCTTTATAAGTCATAGATGTCAACCTCTGTTATCTAAAATGAGGCATCTAGGATCTACTGTTACTATCTTCAAGTTCTGAAAGCAAGATTTGATGAGAGTGTAGTGAGATTTTAAGACTGATGTCAACTCTTTAAGGTAGGCCAGGTTAAAAAAAATACCACAGGGGTTCCAAGAATGTTATTTTGTTGTTGTAGGATACAGTAACATAATGTTATTTGTTAAATAACATTTAACAACATTTAACATTTAATGTTAAAGACAGGGTTATTGTGAGCTTTTCTTTTCTTTTTTCTTTTTTGCTGCCTTATGCTTGCTTCAATCTCTGGACTATGAAATTGCTTCTCCAAGTCCTTCTTAACATATTTTTCCAAGGTCAACTTAAATTCTGTTACATGACCAGACTGACAATTTTTGTCAAAAGCCTTGATACCCAAAGTAAGCTTGTAGGTTGTATCTTCTGTTTTAATCACACATTCTTCACACTTTTCTTCCTGAACAAACTTATAATGGGATGTTTGCACAAAAAAATATTAATCATGTGATGATTAAAACACAAAGTTTTCTGTAAAATAAGGCTCTAAACCTCAGATAAATTACTTTAAAAATGTTCTTACTGTAATCACCACAAATGTTAATGAATTCAGCTGAGTTAACAGTCAAGCAGATAGATGCATGAGTGAATTAATTCATTATGGCTATAACATAGGATTATTTTACAGACTGGAGCTGAAACTGACAGAGGCAATGACTTGATCACAGCTACCCTGAAGTCTAAGCAATAAATAGTAGGGATATTTTTTTAAAAAAAATTACCATGGCATGATGTGTAGAAATAAATTCTATCATAAGATTGATTACAGTCATGTACTGAGACATCATTTAACTTTAAACACATGTAGTGATTTTTTTAAAAAAAGATTAATGAAAATTAGATATTTCAGAAGTTTGCTTTCAATTAAGCATTAAGTAAAGGAAAATGGAGGGGGGGAAATAAACGAATACACTAAAAACTATCACGGACCAGATTCAAAATATTTTATATGCTTTATCATGCAAGCGTAAGTGTGATTGCTAGACTTCATCTAGCCTTTCCATCTATGAATCTTCAAAGACCAAAAATCCTTCTAATATACAAGCAATCTTTATGACCCAGTTCTGAAGTTGCAACAGCCACCACCAGCCCCCTCATTTGTGACCATTTTAGGCACTCACCAACCAGTTCACATTTACAGCTGTTTGCAGCATCCTGTGGTCATATGACCACAATTTACATTTTTGCAAAAAAACAGTATTTACTTTCAATTTTTGACAAAAATGCCTATAGTAAATAATAGTTTTGCTTAATAACTATGACAATCACTTAATGACCACTACAAAAAGGTCATAAAGTTAGGTCTTTACAACTGTCATGACTGTAATAGGCAGGCTAAGTTGGAAACTACTTCTATCCTGCTAATCTCACATACATAAATCAATATATTCCAGGAAGTCTGATGTGGAATGGATGGGATATAGTGTTTTGCCAAAGGAAAGGACCTTGTATACCATATTAGATTTCAACCCTCTAGTGTTTTTTCCATCTTGTATATAACTCAATCCAAATAAAAAGATAAATATAGCTGGATTTCAAATTCATAAACTCAGTCTAGATGTATAAAAGATATATAAAAATACAGACTCAATGGACTATTAATCATTTAAATTGTGTTAAAGATTTGAATTGGCTGTCATTTTTTTAACTATTCCTTACTTGTTTGACACATAACCTTTGAACATTCTTCAGTCCAATAGCATTTCTCTAGAAAAAAATAATAATAAAACATATTCTCATTGTTTTATAGTCCTGATATTTGGTTACACATGGTTTATGACAATTATTTGGTCATTAAATTCATTACTTGCAGTTCTTATGACGTTAAGCTTAAACAATATATATGAAATAGGTTAGGTAGATTGCTTTGGATTCAGATAATAGGCTTCTAAGACAGATGTTAGTCATGAATCTGAATTTGCTTTTTCTTAATTCCATACCTTTATCATTATATCACATTGCCTGTGATTCAGAATTACATAAAAATGTTTTACATGGGAGGATTTTGCCATGTCAGCATACAAATTCTTGGCTAGGTATCCTAGAGCTACACAAAAGAAAAATGAATTCTCCTTCTTTGACTTTCTACTGAGAAGAAGGATCTTTTTAACCACTTATATTTGTAGGGGTTGTTGTTCAAATCTACATTATTATCTGACTGAGAGTGCTATAGGAGTGAAGAGAGACAGTAAAACCTCCTCATACTACTAGATCTGTGCCTTAATTTCTCCAATCCCCCATTCACTAACATACAATATTGGAATAGTTCTTCAAATTCTCTAGTGCCTCTTGGCTCACTAACTTATACCTCATTTATCAGCAAATCCTTTCTTTCTGAGAGCAATATTCATATAATCCAACTGTGTGATTGGCAGTAAAAGCACCACCGAAAAGGAATTCTGTGCAAGTTGTTACTAAAAAAAGTTTTATTTTTAATGACTGACAGTATAAATAAGATGTAAATTCTAAAACATTTTTCTCCAGTATAAAAATTGTTATTGAAAAATTATTTGTAAGTTCCTAAGAAAGAGACTTAGACAACACAGCCCATGGTTCTATACAATGTTTATGATCATTTACTCTGCCTTTATTAACTAATATATCTGTCCAACAACCAGAAAATGTATTTTAATTTTATGTTGAGTATATATATGTACTTCGAGCACATTTTTTTCAGCAAATTCTAGTTATTGAATTGGCTGCCCTGATAATTGGTTATTTGCCATAGCAAAGACCCATAAGCCTTCATGTACACTAGACAATAAGCATTCACAATTTAATTGCTTTTGCACATTGCCAAACATGTTTACAAATAATTTTCTGCTGTTAAATCATTTTAAGAATAGGAATGATAAATAATATGTCTTATATTCCCTTTGATTCCAAAATAACCCGTATCACAATAGTAAACCTCATTTATTTCTCTCTGATCTATCCCTGTCTACAAATGCAGTACTGTAATGACAAAATCGTGTGGGAATAATTTGTAATTAAATTAAATGCCACAACCAAAAGTGTGTAAAATGCATTTAATCCAAAACAATAAACAAGAACATGATTAATTGTTTCAGTGTTCCTGGCTTTGATGTGTGAAAATAAAGATGATGCAGCAATTGAGAGCTCTGAATTCATGCACATCCACCTGATGTGTAAACCTTTTACACATTTTGTTCTACAGCATGTTGTCTTTCACATACAAAAAGAAAACATTGTTCAAAATCCATTACCATTCACTTGGATATAGATTTTATATTCAGAATAGAAGACAAGCCTCACATGCAGGTTATTAACTGGGGACATGTATTTGACTAATAAATATGAATAAATTATTACATCAAGGTTGCAGCAACAGAATTTTTCAAATGGAGAATTTAACAAAATAACAAAGAATGTCATGTTATTTTTAACCCTATTTATTTGAATTGCACTGAATCCATCTTTATCCAGAAGATATGTTGAGAATGATGTCTTAACACAGGACTGAAAAACCTCTGATCTTTCAGATATTGCTGACCTTTATTAGCCATAATGGGTGGGCTGCTAAGAAAGTTCAGGAGCTTTAGGATAGCTATTGTTTTCCATTTCCAAGGGAGCACAGTAATATGAGTATGTGGGAAATTACCTTCAGGGTACTGTAAGCTGTGCTTTGGCTTTTGGTATTAATGTACCAAATCAGAATATATGGAAGAGCCATATCCTACATTGTACTGATCTTGCTGTCTTGTGAAGTTGCTGAGCTGTATTATATTGCTAAATGATTATCCTGTAATTAATCTACTCTTAACAGTTTCTGCTCTACATAGCTAGCAGAATGGTTCAAAATGGTACAAAAGTTTCTTCCACAAAAATCTCCTCCTGTACCATATCTACATTTCTAGCTTCCCAAACTGGTACATTCTTCAGTATTGCCAGAGGGATCATTGTCAATAAAAAAGCAACAGTCTCTAAAGAAATGTAAAACCTCAGAGAATTTTGCTTTAATCAAAGCTTGAACTATAGCTCCTCTTGAGACCACTCTACACAGAAGCCTATTTTTTTAATGTAGCAAATAGCTAATCAGGGCATCTCAGCATTGTCTCGTCTCAACGCTTTTAACTGATGTTTTGAGGCAGACCTTACTTCCAAGGCATCAAGTGTCTTATTAAGGCACAGTGCATCCTCTCTGCAGCAATGAGCACATTTTTAAAATGAAATATGTCTACTTTATATGTCATAATAGGATGGATGGACAGATAGATGGATAGATGCATGCACGCATGGATGGAACATGCTAGATGGTTACCTTTGCAAATGCTAATAATGCTAATATTCTATATTTAGAATGGAACTGAACATGTATCATATAGCAAACACATATGAGTGCAAAATAAGTTTAATCCTGATTTATTTTTGAAATGTACTTAACATACTAGTAGTGGTAATTCATAGAGATGTAATCAATCTATTGTAATGCTGCATGAAAAATATGTCTAAAAATGTATAAAAATAAAAAGTTGGGAGATATATATTTATTTGTTTATTCATTTACTGCAGTCTCAACATCAATGATACATCATAGCATAATGTAGTATTTAAGAGTTTGGACCTGAACTGGTCCAAAGAACCAGTTGATAACCAAAGAACAGACCTGGTAACTTTGGGCAAGTTTCTCACTAGATCTAACTCAGTAATCTTAGCATTGTGAATTAAAATGAGTAAAAACAGTATCCTGACCCAGAAAAAGTATATAAATGGAAATATATGGATATTCTATAAAGCATGGTGCGGTGGCCTAGTGGTGGAGCTCTCGCCTCACAATCAGGAGGCTGTGAGTTCGACCCTAGGTAGAGGCAGATATTTCTCTCTCTGGGCATGTTAAGAATATATCTGCTGAATATAACTCCACATTGGCGACAGGAAGGGCATCCGGTCAGTAAACACATAGCTCCATTCAGCTGCCCAGACTCCACCCCGCAGGGGACTATGGGGTGGTTAAAACAAGACAATGATATGAATATTCTACAGAGAAAGGCATTTTATTGTATTTTTGTTTTTTGAAAAAGCAAAAAAAAAAAAGCATTTAATAGAAGACAATTTTGAACAGAGGACATCTGTTTGTCATATTTTAGACTCAAACTACAAAGAATCTTTTTGTTTTTGTTTTTGTTTTAAAATGTCATAGAGAATTAAATTGTAACTGTTAGTTTACTGGGTTTTAATCAGGAAACTTTCTCTTTATCATACTGAATTTGTTCTGATTCTTTTTCTTTAGACAAAAGGAGGCTTTCATGTTTAGCTGCTATTAATCTTGAGCCATTTTAGTGAGTATGGGAAGTATCTTGCTGATAGACTTCAATAGTATTTTTTTTAATTAACAGTTCATTGAACAATAGCAAAGTGGCCTCTTTTTGCTTTGTACTTGCCAGGTGTATGAACACACATCTAAAAGCTGCTTGCTAAAAATAAAGTCTGGAATAGAAACAATAACAAATATCCCCCCCCTATAAAATGATTGACAAAAATACCATTTTATTGAACATCAAAGTCTCAAACAAACCCAAGTACATAAACAATTTATGACCCAGAGAAAAAGAAATTGCTTATATCTTTAGTTCTGATGACAAGATATATCATTCCTATCTTAGGCTACTTGAAACTCATATTGTAGCTTTTAAAAATGGTATAGTGCTCTCTTACAAACACTTGTTAATTTGTAAATGACTGTTTTACATTTTCTCAGTAAGTCAAAACAATTAATGTCTTGGATTTTTTCTTCAGGACAAGCATGCTGTATTAAATATGATTTTACATTAAAATACCTAGGATATATTATGATTAAGAATGAATATTTAGTCATAAGGATTCTAATGGCCATTTTACTTGCTGCAGAAGAGTTAATATTCTATGAAAATGGACTAAAAGTTTTATCAGATAAATTTAGCTCTTCAAGAAGCAAAATCAGCTTGATCATCACATGTTCTTGTTTTCTTACCCTCAGAACAGTGAGGGAAAATAATAATCTCTCAAGAGGGCTAAGAAATTACTGGAATGAGTCAAGAAAGCTTAGTTTAATCTCTCCAGAGCAATTACTACATACTTTTACAAAATTTGGATCAGAATCTGATGAGCTGATGGATGAAGATGGTTATCCTAGAAGAATAATTTCAGGAAAAGCATCACAGACATTTGTGTAGTCACAACTAATTAGTTGCTGATCAATATTTGGGACAACAAGATGTTGAAGAACAACTTCTAGAGTCCACTAGTGATACTTCTAGCTAGAGTCATATCTTGTAACACTCAATCAACAGTTGTCAGCTTCCTATTAATTCATCTATACTATCAGTGCAGATTACAGCCAGCACAGTGCAGAATAACCTTCCTCTTACCCTGAAAATCAGAACTCCGTTTAGCCAACTGAAAAGTTTGCACCAAAAATTATGCTTCAATTCATTAAAAGTATATGTTTTTTTCTTCCATACAGAAAGTCCAGAAGCGGTTTTTAACCATAAAATTATTTATGTTCACGTTTCTGATTAATGCAGTTAATTTTTCCAGTTCCATCATCTTTTCAATCCATCCCAGAAGTGAGATCCAGGCAACCTTAATATTCTTAGGTGTAGAAAAAACTTTTGACAACATATTTCTCCAGAAATTATAGACCTTGAGATGCATTTTCTTTATAAATGTGCATTTGATATCTGAAATGAGCAGAATTTCTGAAACAGATTTCTCTTCCTTTACATTAGTGGGTGGAGATGGGAGGTAGTATTAGTAAGACTTTATTACACATATATGCATATAACAACTATTTAGCCCCTGAGGTGTATCATTTTCAGTTCTCATCTCTGATCTCATAAGGGCTGATACATTAGAAAATGTTACGATATGATGACTGTTGAATAGACAGAATGCATACAGGAGAGTAAAAAGAATTAAGTAGTTCCCTGCTATGCTGAAAATAGTCCCACTTTCCAGTAGCATGTCAGCTTCACAAGGAGTAAAATGGCTATGCTAAAACAGTTATCAGACTGAAAATCTCACAATCCTGTGTCCATTGGGGTTGATAGGATTTTTTTTATTTATTTTTTTTGACAATTTTTAATGGGATCAAGCTCGAGGCACTAGATTAACAGTTGCTGGCAAGAGGCACACACTTCTAAAGTGATGTGACAGATTGTGTATTGCTTCAGCAGCCTGGACAAGTTTGTACATCTCAAGCAAAAGGGCTATTCTGCCTCATTTGCTATGAGAGTGAGAAGGCCTAACTAGTCTTTTGAAATCTTCCTACATAGCTAGGGGTAGTAAGAAGTGGTTTTGCATTAGGAAAATCTGTAAGTTTTTGATAGAAAAGATCTTATAAGTAAGATTTCAATGTTTTCCTCCTGTAAATAGTTTTACAATTCCTAAGATATTCTGTCATTCTGTTGATAAAAAAGTCCAGCAAATTAAAAACAAACAAAAACAAAAAAGCAAATGTGTCATGTGAAGTTAGGGATTGTTCAATATTGTTCTTTTTTTTTTTTCTCAATAAATTTTTTATTGTTTTTTTTTCCCAAAGCCATTCTTTCATTGCACGATGTGTCAGACTGGGTACAAACACTCAACAGATACAATCAAAAATATCTGTCAGCCTTGAACACTACCTTGGGCCCCTCAAGGCTGCCAGCTGCATATATCTTAGAGGAGTAGGACGGGGGGAT
>JANHFL010001498.1:64104-74481 GCA_032468155.1 Oxyrhabdium leporinum
CTTCCTCCCTCCCTTCTTCCTCCCTCCATCTTCCTAGAAAATTCATTGTCCAGTTCTAAGAGACAAGTGTGAACATTCATTCATTCATTCATTCATTCATTCATTCATTCATTCATTCATTCATTCATTCATTCATTCATCAAATTATATAGCTGATCATATAACAAAGTAAGGACTTCTGGATGGTATACAAAAAAACTAAAAAAACAGTAAGTTAATAAATCTGAAACAGTTATAATTATTAACAGAAGGGAATATTTGTAGCTCATGGCTGAACTGTGGAGCCCTTGCAGATGTGTTGTTTTCTTGCAGACATTTTATGACCCAACTAGATAACACCATCAGCATCTTCATCAACATCATCACAACATTCCCATCAAGACTAACAGGGCAAGCCATTAGTATTTAAATAGAGAGCAAAACCCACTCCCTTCCTGCACTGATGATGTTACCTAGTTGGGTAATGATACGTCAGCAAAAAAACAATTAAGCTCAGATAGCACCAAAGACCCCCCACAGTTGTTATAATAATTATTATTATTAAAAACATTTAATATCTGTTTTAAAGGTTAAAAAGAAAATATTGGGTGAAGGAATATTGATAATAATGGAGCCATCTCAATAATTCACTGTTCCTAGGGGTGAGCTGCTGGGGTTTCAGGAGGATCCTTAGCGAAGATTTGGGGATCGCCGAACCCCCAAATCCCACTCCTGGCTGGCCCCTCCCATTCCACCCTGCCCCTCCCACTCCCCTCAGGTGTCTCCACGCTGCCCATTCTGGATGCAGGTGCAGGGTGTGCACGGAGGCTCGGGGAGGGAGAAAAATGGGATTCCTGGAAGTTCGGGGAAGCTGGAAACAGCACGTTTCCAACCTCCCTAGAGCATCTGGAGCCAGGGGGAGGCATTTTTGCATTCCCAGAGGCTTCAGGAAAGCTTCTGGACCTCAGGGAAGGCGAAAAACACCCCCCCCACACACACACACCATGGTGCAGGAGGCCGACTGGACCACGCCCACCCAGCAACCAGGCAGCGAACCCGTTGGTGAGGTTTTTGAAGCCCCCCCGTGACTGTTCCCCTGGGATGTTCAAGTTTGATGGTACAACCAGGTCTCGAGGGACCTTCGGTGAGTCAAGAATGATGAGGCCACGCTTACTTCCGGGGACAGGATATTCCAAAATGCGGGGGCTGTAGCAGAAAAGGCCTATCACTTAAGTCCATCACATCTAGCTCCCTGGCCCACAGAACTCCTACAGCACAGCTTCTTTGCTGGACCTGGAAGGATGGGTAGATGTCAATGGAAAATGGCGGTCCCTCAGATATAACCTGGTCCCAAGAGCATAATTAGCACCTCCTCCTCTGATTCGGCTGCTGGAGGGGCCGGCGGCCGACAGGCCACAACATTCCTCCTCGGCTTTCAGTAACAGACGGAAAAGGCTTTAAAAAAAAAAATTAGGCAAACCTACTAAACTACTCCCGAAAATCTCAAAGGAGAATACACTTTTTTTTTTACTTTTTTTTTTACAGAGGTATTTTTATGAGACAACCCATTGAGCAATGTGTAGTTTACTGCAGAGAGGCAGGCAGACTATTGAATATATTCCTGATTTATGAGAAAAATGTACCGGTTCTGGAGTGCCACGGAGAGAACGGATGCATAAATAATAGCGCTTCTTATGCTCAATATCTTGAAAATGATGGCAGGATCAGAGATCTCCAACTCCAGTGCCGAAGATGTGTGTGTCAAGGTTACGGAAAACAAATATGAATCAAAGATTAAAAAAACCCAGAGATTTCACTAAAATAGGGCAAGAGGTCTGTTGAGAGCCAGCTGCGTTAAAGACTCAGAGTTATTTCCAATACTACTAGTTGCAGAGGAACAGCAAAGGGAGAGAGTAGGTCTCCATCTGCTGCTTGTGAGCACCCAGGAGGAATGGATTTGGATAGTTTAATAAATAAAATATGGAGGAAAGTGGCCGCTGGCTTGAACCAATAGTACCGTCTAGCTGTTTTTAATCATTTTGTTGATTAAAGAGCTGTGGAGGTCACATAAGTTTTATTAAAGAAGATTTTTAGATACCGGTGATGGCCGTAAGATCCTTCTTTGTACCCGATTCTGGCTTATAGCTATATCCCAATTTTATTGCATTTTTCCTTATGTACAATTAAAATATTATTATTGTTACTAGATTTTTTTATTCTACCTTTAATGCTTGTGCTAAGTAAGTCAAGGTGGTGAACATATCTAATACTCCTTCTTCTTCCTATTTTCATCACAACAACAACCCTGTGAGGTGGGTTGGGCAGAGAGAAGGACTGGCCTAAAGTCACCCAGCTGGCTAAGGTAGAACTAGAACTCACTGTCTCCTGGTGACTGGCTCAAAGTCACCCATTCAGATTTCATGCCTGAGGTGGGATTAGAACTCAGAGTCACCTGGTGATTGGCTCAATCACCCATTCAGATTTCATGCCTAAGGCGGGACTAGAATTCAGAGACACCCGGTGATTGGCCCAAAGTCACCCAGTCAGCTTTCATGCCTAAAGCTGGACTAGAATTCACCATCTCCTGGTGAGTTCCAATCACTCTCTCTCCATCCAAACCACCTCACAGGGTTGTTGTTGTGGTGGGGGGAAAAATAGGAGGAGGAAGGAATATTAGGTATGTTCACCACTTTCAGTTATATATAAACAGTAATAAAGGTGGGCTAAAGATAAAATAAATAGCAAGGAGAAACAAGTTTGGACTGCTCTGCTCTTGGCAATTTTAATTATATTACAGAAAACGTATTGATAATAAATACAGAAATCTGCTTGACTTACTAATCATCCCCACAGTTCCAAAGAAGACAAATATAGGGAACTAAAGATAGATAGACTTCTAATTTTAATTGTCATTTATTTTTGGATTCTATTCTGCAAATCACTCATCGTCCATACAGTTAAATTATGCACAGGGTCTATTTTTTTTGTAGTTTGCAGATGTTCTCCTACTCGATTTAGCTTTCAAATACCCATGGTATAATTTGCTATTTCCACGTTAACGTAACTCGGCCAATTCTGGCATTTACATATCTTCACCTTTTCTTACAAAACTGTTCCTGTTACAATGTATGTTTCTTCCATTTACTCTTCACCTTTCCTTCTGACCTCCTCTTGAAATAAGTCAAACCGGGAGGCTACTACTAAATACTAAGAGTTAATAATTCAATCATCTTTGAATGACATTTGCCTCAAACTCCAAGTCACACATATGAATCATTCCAGGACATTATTTTTTTTTGTTCACAAAATATTAGGAATAATCAGATGGACCCAGGGACTTCACATTATTATTTGTGGCTTAGTTATAACTTGGATTGCCTATGGAGATTCTCAGTCCTCCGTGCCTTGGCTGTCCCAAAGGTACTTTTCAAAAGGCAACTGGACTTTCTTGGGGTTTTTTTTCCTTGAAGACATTTTGCTTTTCATCCAAGAAGCTTCTTCACTTCTGACTAAACGGTGATGAACAGAAGGTTTTATATTCTTTGCAGTCATCTGGTTGTTGGCACTCTGAATCAGTTGTTAGCTCTCTGAGAGTCATTGTGGCCATGAGGTTTATTTTTGAAGACAGCAAGGTCCACATCCTGGACAGAGAGGACTGCTGGTTTGAAAGAGGGGTCAAAGAGGCCATCTATGTTAAAACTCAACAGCCCTCTCAACAGAGGGGGAGAGATCCAACACCATCTATCTCCAGTTTACAACACAGTCCTTTCAGCAGTTGCAAGAAGGCTCCACACCCATTTGCACTATTCAGGTGACTTTGGGGGCACTGAGAAACCTCCAAGTAGCCTCAACAACTCTCAGAGAGAGTACTAATGACCAGAGCACTGCAAGGAATATCAATCCTTCCATCCTCCACCATTGTCAGAAATGAAGAAGCTTCTTGTGTGAGAAGCGAAAGGTCTTCAAGGAAAAAACCAAAGAGACTCCAATTGCCTTTTGAAAAGCCATCTTTGGGACTATAATTTGGATTCTTCCCCAGTTATTTCCTGATACAGATCAACCATTTTGCAGTGTGAATACAGGTAGTCCTTGATGTATGAGCATAATTTGGAACCAGAATGTCCGTTGCAAAGCAGGGAAGTCGATGAGTGACTTGCAACTGTTTTTACAATCTTTTTTTTTTTTTGCCATGGTTGTTAAGTGAATCATTGCAGTTGTTAAGTGAATTTTGGTCAGATGACCATGGGAATGCTCAACATTTTTTAAGTGTGAGCGCAGGCTGTAAATCACTCTGTAACTTCAAATAGTCACTAAACAAATGGTTGTAAGTTCAGTAGTAGTAATTAGGTAGGTAGGTAGGTAGGTAGGTACATAGTAGTTATCAACTTACAACACTTTGTTTATTGACCGTTCAAAGTTACAATGGCACTGAAAAAAATGACTTATGATCATTTTTCACATTTACGACTAACAACTCTGGCAACCAAGGGCAAGAAATTTTATGCAGTAGCACCTTAGTATTTTCTCTGTTAAGTTATTGCTCAAAATATTTTTTTTTAAAGAAACATTTCAGATGTATAAGTCAAAAATGTTGACAGATGCAATGTATCTTTATTTTTTTGAAAAAAAAACAACCCTCGTGTCATCTCTTTTTTAGGGTAGCATTTCATGAATTACATTTCTGACAATCAAGGGGAAAAAAAAAATCCAGTTTGCAGTCTCCCCAAATCCTCAAAATACCCGGGGCATTAAATACAACAGAGATGAATTGCATTAAAAGGCTGAGCCTTTGCAAGATATTACTTCCATTCTTTACTTCCTTTAATAATACTTTAATGGCCACTTTGATTAATGTAAAGTAAAGACTGGGGATGTTTGGGTATTCCTTTGGGAAAATGACTGTGCTTACTTACTTTCTAGTTAACCCGGCATATCCTCAATCAATCTTTAGATCAGAGCACAGCAAGCACATGTGCCATCAGATCGGCTCGCAAGAATACAGCTATTTATTATTTATTGTGCATCAACGAACATAAAAATTATTTAAGTGGCCGAAAGGACAAAAAGGCAGGGAAAATGGGCACACAGTCTCTGAAAACAGATAGACCGCAAAGCAGAAGAGACATGGAAAGAAGAGCACGGGGGATCCCATCTCTATTTTGTACCAGGATGAACACCCTCCCCCCCCAAAAAAGCCGAGTTGTGTACACACGTGTGTGTGTGTGTGTGTGTGTGCCAGTCAGCCCCTTGTGTGGCCCTGGTTTCTTCTAACACCCCCCAGCCAGGCTGCCAAGCTGCAAAAGTTGGGGACCACTGATGTATACAACAGCTGTGGCCATTTGTATATCTTTGGCGTTACACTTGAGTTAAGATGAGTTCCCTTGAGGTTAGATGGGCGGCCTATAAATTTTATAGATAAATATATATTTTTTTAATCAATACACTATGAATCAAAATGGTAATCCTTGACTCACGACCACAACGGAGTCCGACATTTCTGTTGCCGAGAGAGTTTCGCCCCATTGCCATTGCCCGCTTCCTGGGGCTGGGAGAGAGCGACTGGCTCAATGTCGCGCAGCTGGCTTTCTTCCTAAGGTGGTACTAGAATTCCTGGTTTCCAGTCTTGTGCCTTAACCGCTACGCCCTGTCGGTTCTCCACTTTAAGGATGGAAACTTTCAAATTAAGTTTGTTTTAGGCTTCATGCTCCATCTTCACTCGTATTTTACGGGGAAAAGATTACCGCTGGGTTCCCAATTTTGATTTTGATTTTATTTTGGCAGCGTTATTTGGGCAAAAATGGGACCTGCTGTTAAAATGTGAGCTTTGCACACACACACAAAAAAACAATGCTAAGGAACACAGAGTCCTTTGGCAGAAGAGCAGGATAAATACTCTTAACAAGATCAAAGGGTTTAGGTTCTCGCCCCATCTGCTTCTCTTCCATCAGCACTCAGTCCTGGAAAGAACATCGCCATTTTCTTCTCCGTTTCCTTTTCATCAGCAGTGATATTGACAGCATATAGATAAATGTGAACAAGGTAGAATGAAAATGGTTGGATGAGGAAAAGGCAGAAGAAGATAATGTTAGCTTCCTTGCCGAGAAAAAAAACTTGGATATCCATGAAGTCAGCAAGATTGAAGCTGCTAGTTAGAACAATTAATCCGTGGAATGGCTCGCCTCCAGAAGTTGTGGGTGCTCCACAACTGGAAGTTTTTAAGAAGAGATTGGACAACTGTTTGTTTGAAATGGGATAGGGTCTCTTGCTTGAGCTGGGGGTTGGGCTAGAAGACCTCCAAGTTCCCTTCCAACTTTGTTATTCCATTCAGTTTGTTCTCTTCTGTTCAAATTCTACTCAAGGAAAAGTCTTTACCAAGTCCAAGGCTGAACTGGGCTCGTTCACAGTTCCCGTTAAATCCAGACTATGTCTCAACATCAACAATCCCTACTCATGGTCATTCATACCCTAGACACTTCCCGTCTTGACTACTGCAACACGCTCTACATGGGGCTGCCCTTGATAAGCATCCGGAAGCTCCAGGTGGTGCAAAATGCAGCAGCCCACATGGTTTTGTGCAGACCCCGGTTGCCAATTTGCTTCCAGGTGCAATTCAAGGTGCCGGTTGTCACCTTTAAAGCCCTTCCTGGCTTGGGATCAGGTTATCTGAGGGATCATCTCTTGCCGGTCACATCTACCCGTCCCACCAGAGCGGGGAGGCTGGGAACGTTGCGGGTCCCATCCCCGAGGGAGATACACCTGGTGGGACCTAGAAGAAGAAGGGCCTTCTATGTGGTGGCTCCCTCTCTCTGGAACATCATTCTTCCAGAGATTAAAATGGCCGCCACTCTGACACTCTTCCGGAAGGCGCTGAAGACCTGGTTCTGCCAGAGAGATTGGGGAACCCGGAGCGGGATGGAGCCCATTAAATGGCTCGTGTGATGTGTTGTTGCTGGGGAGGGGGGGTTATTTTATTATATTATTATATTAATTTATTATATGATTCTCTCTTTTATTAGTTTTATTGATTTGGTATGAGGTTTTTATATTCTTGTAAGCCGCCTTGAGTCGCCATGTGTGAACAGGCGGCAATATATATTTCCTAAAACAAAGAAACAAACAAACAAACAAACATCTGTGCATGCCGTAATGTTTTCAATACAGAAACCTGGTTAGTTCACTCCAATTTCTTCTATCTGCACCCAGGCAATATGTCCTACGCAGCCCAGGCGCAGTGCAACCAGGAAAACGATGCACATTTAATTCAACCAGCAAAGCAAGAACCAGCCAGCGACAATAAATAGAATATTATCCGGCTCTGACTTTGCACATGATTAATTCAGATTGCCCGCTACAATCTCTAAGGAGGCAAATTAACACAGAGAGAAACAGGGACCTTGTGCAGGTTCGCCAATTGATTTTGACTGAGCCTCTTTCCATTTTCCCATTGAAGATCCCAAGGTATTCAGTCTGCTAATCACTCATGTATTTAATTGCTATTTACTTGCTGCGGCATCTGAGATCTATCAGTGGAGTCTCTTTAATTAGAGATTAAAGTCGAAGCAAATAGGGGAGCACATTGCAAACTGAGAGAAAGGTAAATTTATGTCACACTTCACTGCCAAAAAAGATAAAATTGTGCCCTGGCAGCAGTAGCGGTGTGTGTGTGTGTGTGTGTGTGTGTGTGTGTGGAGTTGTAAATATGGGTGGGGCTCAATTTTGTTCACATGACTTCAACGATCATATATCCCTGCATTGTTATCAGTTTAAGAACCGGTTGAAAGTCCACTATTCAGCACCATGAAATTTGATCATCCTTGCTCTGTTTTGTAATAGAAAATCCTTTTTTCTCCTTCTGAATACATCGCTGTGACACATTTGCTACATAAACATCAGAAATACTAAAAGACAACGAATCGCAAATTTTCAAAAGACAAAATTGCATCAGTGGAATCGCTACAGCAACACAAATGCTGTTGCCAACTATTGGTTCTCGGTGGAAAAGGAAACTTTAAGAGCACATTTGCACACATTATACACTGCGGGATTAACCATTATTTAGATAACAATGCATTAAAGAATTAGATAAACCAGAGGTCACAATGCAGTGAGATATGTGCAGATCTGTACATTGGGGGAGGGGGGGGGAATCAACCACTTCGTAAATGGATGGTACAACATAGGAGAACAAACCTATCAGGGCTAGATTCAGCAGTCCATCTGCATTTAAAAGACAAAGGCAATTCTTTTGAAGATAGCAAAGTCCCCATTTTGGACAGAGGGGACCACTGGTTTGAAATAGGGGTGAAAGAGGCCATCTATGTCAAAATTGAACAGCCCTCTCTCAACAGTCTAAAAGTTGAGGTCTATCTGTATTACAATGCCTTGTCTATTATTCAGGATCAGATATTCCTTAAATAAAAATAAAATAAAATCCATAGATATCCTATGTGGCATTTTTCTAACTTGGCCATAAAATGCAATCAGTAGACGTGGCACTAGCTGAGCCATCAAGCTTCTAAACTTCGGAGGGACTTTATTGCTTGAGAGACAATCAGGGAAAATTGGATTCTTAGGTTTAACCATAGCTATTTTGTTTTCGGCTTCAAGAGCTGATTCTATCTATCATTTTTTTATGGGAGATTCTCCAGCCAGAATAATTGCAAGACCACACTCCGCTGCCTGGGATAAATACATTTGAAAAATACAGACTTGAGAACTAAAATTAATAATTCCCACGTGGAGTAACGGCAGCTTCTAAACAACTGCCAGCATTATGCTGTCAATAAACAACAGAAAATACAATCTAGGCTTCTCTTCTATTTTTAAGGCTGGTGTAAACATGCAGAATCAGCAGCCGAAGCTGTTAAGTGCCATGGAACCAAATAACCAGTTGAGATGTTACGTGTTTCCTGAAAATATGACCCACCCCGAAAAGAAGCCCTATTATGTTTTTGAACGTATGCGCTAAAATTAAGACCTACCCCCATAATTTTCTGCAGCACAGAGAAGCAGCAGCCATGTTGAATGCTGTTTCTCTCAGCCACAGCGCTTTCCAGATGGGACAGAGGACCCAAAGTGGTGGCTCAGGGCTGCTAAATTGCACAAGACACTCTCCCAGCAAGAGCAGCATTGGAGACAAGAAGCTGCCAACCCGGAGAGCACATGGAGCATCTCCATGAGCAACTGAGGCTCGGCAAGGGATGGAAGAAGTGGTTGCAAGATCTCTGCAGTGCTTCCCGGATGGATCTTCTTACAGTTAAGAAGAACAATCCAGTCCATTTCCAAACCACTTCAGCCCTCCTGCATCCATGCCGCAGGATTAATAATTTGCTTTGGCCCAGGGGAAGTGTAGTTTGAGGCCAGAGGGGGGTGGAGGTGTGCGGGCAGAGGCTTTGGATGGAGCAAGGCAGGAGCTGGGGAATGGCGATTCCCCTGACCTGGCCTAGGTGAGGGCGATCAGGCGGAGGCTCTGGATGGATCAAGGCCGGAGCTGGGGAATGGCTCGTTCCCTGACCTGGCCTAGGCGAAGGGCAATTGGGTGGAGGCTACAGAGCAAGGCCAGAGCTGGGGAATGGCGTGTCTCTGGGCCCTGACCCAAGGTGAAGGGCAAGTGGGCGGCATGCTTACCTTTGGTGAGTAGAGTGGGCGAATCGTGGGGGCGGAGGCAAGGGGCGGAAATTAGCTGGGCCACATGGCAAAGGCAAGATATATAGGCTGGGGTGGGGGCAGGGCAAGTGAGCATGTGGGGTGAGTGGCAAGCGGGCAGGCAGGGCCAGGCAGAGGTGGTATTTGCCAGTTCTCCAAACTACTCAAAATTTTCACCACCGGTACGCCTGAACCGGTCCGAACGAGCGAGATTTCACCTCTGCTCTGAAGGATGGAAGGCTGAGTCAACCTTGAACCCTGTGAGGATAAAACTCCAGGTGGTGGGCAGAGTTTGCCTGCAATACTGCATTTTAACAACCGGGGCACTTGCATTCTCATCAAACCTTCCATGATGGGAGTACATTGCATTAACGGGGGCAATTATTGGGGGCAATTTCCATTCCTGGCAACTTGCTGATGTGGGAACTTCAGCTCCCAGCATTCATCAGCTGGCATAACCATTGCTGAGAATTCTGGGAGTTGAAGTCCACATATCTGGATATTGTGCAGGGTGGGAAACCCTGCCAATCATATTAATTTATCTTCCTATCTCCTTAGGCAAACTTCTACATTAGTACCCCCTACTACATACTTACAAGGAAACACCAAGTTTGGACCCTAAATGCATATTCTATTACAAACACTTGGTACCTCTAAATCAGGCTGCTGGGATCAGTTAAAAACTGATGGAAAACAGTGTCCAGTTTATGGACAATTAAAAACATTTGTGAGAAACATTGCCCAGTTATCTTT
>JANHFL010001499.1:24231-41599 GCA_032468155.1 Oxyrhabdium leporinum
GGCTGGAAAAGGGCCTAGCCGTTTTTTTTGGGCAGGGGGAAGAAAAGACCCAGTCGTATTTTCTGAGAAACACGGTAGGACTTTGTTTCTGAGGTAGTCATAAATAAACTATGTATGACAGAGGCTCTCAAGATGGAGGCTGATCCCATAGAGAGGTTTTGGATTGGGCAGTCATCGCTTCCTCCTTTATGCATTCTGACTGTGTCTGTGCAAAGCCGATTGTGTAGAACAAAAATGGAGCAAATTACTCCATATTGCCCCAAATAAGAAATCATAGTTGTTCTGGGATTCTGGGGGGCGTGTCTATTTATCTACAGCTGGTCCTCAACTTATGACCACAACGGAGCCTAACATTTCTGTTGTTAAATGAGACATCTGGGAAGTGAGTTTTGCTCCATTTTACGACCTTCCTTGCCTCAGCAGTGTTCGGTGAATCACTGCAGTTGATAAGTTAGTAACCCTGTTGTTAAGTGAATCTGGCTTTCCCATTGACTTCACTTGTCAGAAGGCCTTGGGACACAGCAACGGTCATAAGTATGAACCAGTTGCCAAGCATCTGAATTTTGATCAGAGGATCACGGGAATGCTACAAAGGTTGGAACTGTGAAAAACGGTCATAAGACCCTTTTTTTCAGTGCTGACCAGTCACGAATGAACTGTTGTAAGTCAGAGGACTGCCTGTACTGAGACAACACAGTTTCTACTTCACTTGCACGCGATCGGTATTTATTTGGATTCGCTGTAGCCATGTCATGACCTGCTCTGCTAAATAATTATAGTACAATTTTCTTAATATGCGAAGGAACTCTAATGCTTGACAATATAATACTGTAATATTGTACACACCCCTTTATACATTTCTACTATTTTTCCTCACAAAAAGGCAGCGCTCTTCTGCAACTAGTTAAAGTAGGTAATACTTTTAAGGCTTTCACACCAGCTTGGGGGGGAAAAAAAAAGACACGTGGCTGCTTTAAAAGCTGCCTTAGCTTTAATGAACAGATTCTTTTTTTTTGGGGGGGGGGGGGCATCTCTGATTTCTGCAGTCTTGCACAAAATTTTGAGAAAAGATAGGCTGCTTTAACGAGAAGAAACGCTGGGCTTGAGCAAGATCTGAAAAGCTTTGGAATTATTTCTGAGGTATACACAGCTCCCCTCTACACAGCTATGACATCTCAGATCTAGCTCAGCATCCCTGAAGACTAGAAACTGGAAGAAAAAAAAAGCGACTTGAGAGTTTCAGAAAATTACATTGGAAATATGGAGCACAACTGTGAAATTTATGTACCTCTATATAGAGGTTTCAAGAAGTTGTGGTCCTATTTACTGCAAATATAATTCCCGGTCCAGTGCAAAATGATTGTTTCACACATATCATAGCAACAGACAGAGTCAACTGTATAATTGAAAGGTGCATTTATGTACATCAGTTTAGGAAGGGGAAAATATTATATCAAGCATTACAGTTGTAGATGAATGCTCTTCAACCTCCAGCAACTGAAATTAGTAAATCTTTTAAGGTAAACTATCAATGTCTTAATTAGACTTGGTTGCCTTATCCTAGTATATCATCACCCATAGACATCAATCACATATATTCCTTTTTTAAAAATGATATATGTCATGTTTGGTTCCAGGATCCCAAAGTCTAGCTCCTTTCCAAGGAGGCATTAATTATGAATCTTTTGCATTCTGGAACCCACACATCATACTGAAAAAATCTTTGGTATAAGTACTACAATGCAAATGTGGAGGATGCTTTCAGAATGCAAGTTTAAGGTTTTTATAAAACAATTAGAGTAATTATTTGTAATTATTTAGCCTAAAAATGAGTAAACCTTAGATTACCCAAAATATTTGTTTTTTAAGAAAAGAGTTCAGTTACTGAATTAGATGGAATTGAAAAAAACATCTTTGCAACTCCTACCATCAACATATTGAAGAGGAGGGTAGGCCTAGTAAAACCTCCCTAGTACTAAACTGTTGTTTCTGGGGGAAAAAACATATATAAACCATGTCAATATTATTTCAGCTGTTCTGTCTGGTCTGAATTAAGATTTCCGACCTCAAACCAGTCATTTGGGCATATTCAGAAATGTAACAATGGAACCCACTGTGTGTGATATGACAACCTAAGCAGCAAGAAAGAGGAAAAGGTCCTTTGAGCAGACCGTCTTATTTAAAGATGCCCTTTCTAGCTTTAAAAATATTTCAGGATGGGAAGATATTTACCAATAGAAGAATAATTGGAGGAGACTGGGAAAAATAGTCACAAAGCTTTGAAGTATGCTGCGTCTGTTGGCAGGTGACACAAACCAATTTTAAGCTGAAAAGCATTTGTCCATCTGGCCAGAGCTATGATGACAATAGAATTCCAGGTCATTCCCATTCCCTTGGTTAGACATCTGATTCTCCATCCTGCTCACATTTTCTCTTTAGTAATGATGGTAACATTTATAACAGTGTGTCAAACTGGTGGCCCATGGGCCAAATGAGTTGTGTGCAGGCCACGCCCGCCTCACCTCCGCAAAGGCAAAAAACATCACGATTCGTCTTGATATGTCGCGTGACACGATCGAGTTTGACACCCATGGTTTATAAGAAGTGTTTGATATGTTGATGGACTATGTGATTGGGTAATGCATTCTGAATATCAGCAGAAGTGTACTGTAGAGGCACTGCTATAGCTTGCAGGTGGAAGACGAGCAGGTTTTTCCACTTCTACCTAATATAGGCCATCAGTACTTGTTTCTCTCTTTTTTTTTAGTGGTTCCATTTTAGAAGTCAACTCAGCATGCTCATCACCTTTGGGTTTGCCTAGGATTAAAGAGAGGCACATTGAGATGGTTTGATGAAATGGACTAATGGAGAGTGTGAATTAGATCTTTAGAGACACACGGTCATTTTTCAAACAAATATTGCAATTTGCTTGAACACAGTGAGATTGACTTCTGAGTGAGCCTTAGGCTGCATCACATAGGACAAAGCAATATAAAGAATTCTGGTGGTTTTACCATTCAAAAATTTAACTTCAAAATTGACCGAAGAAAATGCAACAAAACATCAAGCTTTAAAGCTACTCTCAAAAAATCCTTGAAAGACTCTTTGAAAGTTAACATCAACAGTTATTGGCTGTAAGAAGGTTGTGGATTGAAAGAAACCAATGGCTCAGCAGTGGGGGTTTTTTTTTGCAATATGTGAACAATCTACCATAACCCATATTTTAAGAACAAATAAGACCTTAGTCCACACAGTTGAAATATTAATCAAATTTCAAACTGTAGAGCTGAGTTTTCTGTGAGCAGTGTGATGGGATGAATGTGTCACAAAAAAAAGAAGGAATTAACAGTGAGAAGATGCTTGTAGAAAACATATTCTTAAATTGACACAAGTCATCTCTTGAATATTCATATTCACTCTTCCAACAAACAGTAACCTCAAAAGCCAGAGAAATATTAGCTTAGGTTGGGATGTCCCACATAAATGTTAATTAGGGCATAGTCAATGCATCCACTTAAAATCCTACTGCTAACAATAGGTTCTTGCAGTTGATGCCAGAACCAAATATGTTGAAAGCAGGAATTTGTTTTTGAAATGGCCTATAAAACCTGTCAACATTGGCAAAGCTAATGGAGGGCTTCCTGCATTTGTGTGGGTATATGTACCTCATTCTGTGCGTGGAGGCCTTTCTGAGCCATTTGAGGTCTGGCTTTCAGAGTAGTCTACCTTGGGAGGTGTCCAACTTCTTCCCGGTGCTGAGATTTTTCATTGTGGCTGGTGGAAAAAGGCAGCATTTGGCAACAGCTTCATATTGATAGGACGCTGGCATATAATTCCGTTGTTCTTTCTCCTCACGGATAAGAGAAGAGTACATTGTGTTATGAATGGAAGGTGTTTAAAGGGATGACTGCAAAGCTCTTATTATTGGCATATGAAAATATAACTGAAGCACCCACCTGCCAGCAGGAAGCTTGGTGTGGCTTTTAAACAAAGCTTGTAAAAAACAAGCAGGCCCCATTATGCCAAAGAAGGGGGGGGGCAAGAATGTTACTGTATTTTCCCAACTGTGCTGTTATATCCTCAGCAGGAAGAATGAAGGAGGATTCTGAATGAGCCAACATTCCCAAGCTGATAGGCCTTAAAAAAAAAACACCCCACATTAAAGAAAACATGGATTTGTTGAGGTTGTCTATGTATTTTTGAGAGTGTGCTGTTCTGTATTTGGTTGTAGGTGTGGTGATTCCATCTTGGGGCAGAAGGAACCAGTTTACGTTTCTTCTCACACATCATTTTTTGGAATTATGATTGTATGATGAAATGTTTATCGAGTCTCTGCGCGTGTGTGTATGCGCATGCATTTTCTCCTTTTCTTCAAGATTAGTTTAGTTTTAATTAAGGAAACCTTTCTCAGGAGAAAGCTTCTTGAGGATTCTTCCTGCCCACAGGCAACCATACTTGTTGTTTTTAATTATTTTTCACTGTTACCCAAACTGCTTTGGGTCCTCCTGCCCAATTAAATTGAAGACATGGGATCCTCCTGCACAATATGTTTAATATTTAATTTTAATTAAATTAATTAAATTGTTTATTTAATTTTATGTCGCATTGTTGTGCGGTGAGTAATGCAACATTTATGATAGGAAGACATTGGGAGGAAGTACAGGTGGAAGGGGAGAAGGAGGAGGAGGAAGAGGAGGCGGGTGGACGGTGGGGGCAGGAGGGGAAAGCTTTGGAACAAGCTAATCAAAGTCATCAAAAGACTCTTTGACATCATTCCCAGGAAATAAGCAACCAAATGGAAGGAGATAACAACAACTACAAATCAGGAGTTGTCGGGAGGAAAAGGTGTCGATGCACAGCTTTGAGAGAGACTTCTTTTACTTAAGCTATCTTGCCATGCTAGCTTGTAGTGATTACAACGGTCACACTAGTATTTTCAGAATTAAGCAGGCAATCAAGTCATGCTTAAGCTTTGTTTCCAACTTCTGTAGAGTCAAAGAGGACAAATATATTACCATCCTTACATGCTCACATTGGCGCCTCACATTCACAGCGCTGCCGATTATGAGTTCCCCCCAATTGGGGGGTTGTGGGTTGTTGTTTTTTTTTCATCTCTTTTCCAGCAGATCTTGCTTCTGGCTTGAATTAATAGATAGAAGTGACCTCAAGTTAGGATTTGAAATTCGCTTTGTAATATATAATGCAAAACAAAACAACAACAACAAAAAATCAGTTTCATCTTTGTCAATCAGGGTCAATGTGATTTTTTTTTCTTTATCCAGAAAGATAACAAAAGAAACATCGAAAAATATGGCTCTAAGTGAAATTGAGTTCTTTTGTGGTATTATATAAAAGGGATTTTTTTTATTTTGACGAGTAGGGGATTTATTTTAATAAGTTTTCATTCTTTTGCTTTGATTATACGGTCACCAATTTTCTGAAGTTTGGTTTCATGCCTGGATCATTATCTTCAATAATAAATGGTGAAATAAACATGATAGACCATAATGTATCTGTCCAATATCTGTCTAGGGACATTTGGATCCGTATCGGAGCTTCTGCAACAGTGAGTTTAATATCATATTCGTATGTTTTACTGCATAACATTCCAAGTTCACAATATTAACAAGCTGTATGATACCTTTTAAAATTCAGAGATTGGAGATGGTACAAATTCAGCTGTGGCATGTACACACAGTGGCTTGTAGAAATTTAGAACATGATCCTGCAGGATTTACAGCAATGCTTCATTGTGAATTCAAAAGGAATCTAATGTAAATCTTGCCCAGGAAACAACAACAACAGCCCAGCAAACTATCCTCTTGCAATCTGCAACACATCAACAGGGATTTTTTTTAAAAAAAAAATCACTGTTTCTGACTCCCTCCTATCCCGAAGCTCATGCTGTATCCTCCTGCTGTAACTAGCCAAGTGGTTTACTTTTAGTTGGATCCCGCCATCTTTGCAGATGTTCTTTCTGCTCACAAAATGTCAAAAGGATTACATAGCACTGAATTTCAGTTGACTCTATGAGATCTTGTTTTTGAGACAGTGAGCACATCGCTGAAATGTAGGTTGCCCCCTCCCCTTTTTCCAGGGGAGGTACAGGTACATCATACAGGTACAGCATTCTCCTAATTTTCACATGTACATAGATACAGGTCTGAATTTGGAATGGAGAGTAGAAATCACTCATATCTGAGCACTTTGGAGAATAGATAGTGGAGCCTCATAAGTAATTTTGTCTGGCGTCTATGAAGGCTTGCCTCCAATCCATTCGATGGAAACATTGCCATTCTCACGATGAGTTCATCCACAGATTATCCATAGTACAAACTGAAAATATGTTGTGAATATGCACATCCCTAACTGAACAAAAATGGTTGAGTGTACATCAACAGCTGTTATGTACTCAGAACTGACACAATAATGGCATGAGATTTTTCTCCCATTCTTCACAATGCCCATTGCCCAGATTTAATGGTTAAGAATTGAAAGAGAAATCCAATCCATTATTTATTTTTGGACCGTGACAGTTAGGCAAACATAAATATATCTCCCTTCACATAGATTATTCATATTATAATGAACAATGTCTCACCCTTAAGGAGGAGATGGCTAGAACCCAATCTCTCTTTCAAAATTATAGATATTCAGAGAGCACCAGTTTTGTCTCAGCAGATTAAATATTATCATAAAAACAGCTGATGGTGCATTAAATTAAAAATCTGATTAGGACAGTCTTTACTGAAGGCTTTTCAAGACTAATGCAATAATTCCACTGTGAACTAAACATTTAGACTTAAATTGGCAGCGTTAGACAGAAATATTGTGGGGTGTTTTATTTTCTGCTTACATAAATTAATGGAAAGTTTCTTTAGGATCAAGTCAGATTAACCACTAGAAACTATTGGGCAGAGGCTGAATAGTGAGGAAAAGGTTGCTAGAAAGAAATGAATAAAGCAGGGGAGATTTCTTTTACATGCTATAGTTACAACTTTACCATTTATAAATATACAACTTCTTTCAAATCAGAGGAAGGAAAAATTAGAAGTAAATATTTTAAAATTAGACCAGACTTTCATTTGCAGTCATTTGTATAAAAATGCTCCCTTGTGAATCTGACCGCAACCAAAAATCCAGTCCATCTAATAATGCTTCTTTTCTCCCCCTTGCAGAATATTATGCACAAACCTCACCAAACTGAGAGATAGACTCCCCCCCCCAAGTACCCCATTTATACCAATATCTAGGTTATCAAAGGTAGTTGTTTTAAAGGGGAAGGATACCTAAAACTGGTGCTCCTTCTTAGTCAGGATATAAATTGGGAGTGAAATAATCCAGATGACCACCAGATGGCACCTTTTTGTCTCTTCTTGCTGCCCCCTCAAGGTTTTTCTTCGCAGTGCAGTTCTGCTAATCCTAATGTAGGAGAAATATTTCTGATAAGCATTTAGCAATCATTTTTGTCTCTTATACAGTCTGACTTTCTTCCCTGTACTGAAGCTTGTAGAAAGCCTGAATTTAAAATGAAGCTCTTTTCTATTTTCTGCTCAATTTACACTGTAGTGGGATGAGTTAAGTCTTGGACAAAGAAATATGAATTCTAAAGAAGTCAGGGATTTCCAAGCATCTGATCAGAATAGATTGGCAAGCTTGTGATGATGTAAATTTCTGGATTTATGAAGCAGGTGAAATTAAGGTGGTGACAATAAAAAATATAGTCTAAATTTAGTTGAAAATATCCACAAGGAGACTATTAATTAATGCATTAATGCAGGGTTGCATTAAAAACAAGAAGATGGTGGATTTTGCCTTTAAAATTCCAGCTGGCAGAATGGATATTATCTTTTATAATTTGAGAAAGGCAGAAATACAGGTGTAGCATCAGGAGAGATGACTAAGGCAAATAAAGCAATACTGGTGAAGTAGCTACATGCACCTGTCTCAGCTATAGGGAAAACTTTAGCAGTTAAACGTTTGAGAGAACTAAAAGGTAACAAGTGATAGCTTCTTGCATATCTACAGAGAGCAAAGTAGGCGTTCTTAAATGTACTCTTTTTCTGTAATGGTATACACATCTCACATAGTTCATTCCATATATGAGACACCTCACTCATTAATCGGGCCATAAACAGAATCTACGTTTTAGAAGCAGCAAAGAGTAGCTTCCTTGCAGGTTTCTCGACATATAGGACAGCCTATCATAGATCGAGGTGAACAACTGGAGTGGAAGCACAACAATGTTAGTTCACTTAGGATGACTATGCAGTGAATAAATATAAATAATGTTATGAGATATGAAATCATATTTTGCATCGTACCACATTGTAGATCGAACCAAGAAACTCCAACAACGATCTTGGACGGCAAATCTATTGCTCTTTGGGACTGTCCCTGGATTGAAGTAATCTTCTTGACAAAAGTTTAACTTCTTTCGAATGTACAAGTACAAAACTTCCTAAAAAGTATATGCTAGATTACTGCTATAATTGATACTTGATGTTTAATGCTAGGCTGGAAGAAACAATGTACATCAGTAAGATACTCAGTCCCTGAATATGGCAACTGTGACTGGCAATCCTGCTACTTTCCTCACTTTCTTTAAGTTAGCTGTTTTCCTCCATCTCCATCCACAAATGATGTATATGTTTAAAATTCTTGCCTTCTGTTAGAACTTCCCCCAGATTTACCAGTATCTTTCTTGTTCTTGCAAATTTCACTGTAAGAATTCAGTGAAGCATTCACTTCAGCCAGTTTTTAGGGATGCTCTGGAGAGGGACAGGAAACTTGATTTGGCCTTCGAATAAATGACTCTGAAAATTAACAAAAAAGGACAAATAGACATATTTCATATTTGACCTCGGTACTTTGATGGCCATATTTGCATCCGCTAAAACAGAATTTACATGGAAACCCTGATTCTGATGTATGGTATTAATTATTCATGGTAAAATTTTTATGGATTACTGGAGCCATTTAGAATTTTAATAGTATATTCTGGATAACATAACAATATGGCTTCTATAGTGGATGGAATCTCTGCTACCAATCCCTAACTTCTGTTTTAGCTAAAGTCTTGGCAAAAAGCTTTGGGTTTGAAGTAACCAAGGTTACTTAGAATTGGTGTGAAAAGATATGGTTGAAAAACTATATCAAGAGCAAGATTTGTACTTGTAATGTGCATAACAGATTTGAAGGGCGATAACAAAGGCCAATTATCCAAGAATTTTTTTATAAAGTTCATGTTAACCATTCTGAAGACAAGATTGTTGCCGATGGTAACGATGATTAGCATCAAATGCAGATTTTTTTGAGATTTTGAAAAATCCAAGTGAAGATTTTCCATGTGAAAGGTTCTTGACTATCTCTCCCTCCCCAGTCTTATTTGCTGCTCATCTCACCACCCAGATCCCGCATGGTGAGATGGGCAGTAAATCAATTTAATTCATAAATAAATTGGTGCTAATTATCCTGAAATAAGATGCAGAACTAACTAGAAGAACGCACGTTGCTACACTCTTTTAAGTTTGCTGCTTTTGCTGCTTTGACCTTCAGAATTGTGGTGCCATTTCATGCCATAGCTGAGATTTCACCTGAAGGAGCCGTAACACTCCCTGGGCTGAAACCCCTTTGCTACACAACAGACGGATACTGGATATTTTGTTGAATTTCCTCTAAACTGGATCTTTGAGGAATTGGGAAAATGGTGGATGGTGACTGCCTGCAACTAGCAGCAGATATTGCTGTTAAATAGAATGGGATGCAGGGAGCCATTTGGCTAGGGTCTGCCCAACCCTAGAGACAGAGGCGGGCTGCTCTTGCTTTGGCAAGACGTTCGCTCCTCGTGCGTGCGCATTTGCGCCCGTGCTCGCTTCGCTCTCCTGCGCTGTTTTGGGGCTCGTGCGAAGCTGCAGGGAGGCAGCTGAAGTTTAAAGCAGCTCTGGTGAGTACAACGGGGCAGCACGGAGCTCACAAGCACAGCGTGGGCAGCGAAGAGGTGAATTAGTTAGTGATAGCTTAGGGCAGGCCCAAACGGAGCTCGGAGCAAGAGGTTGGCCCGAACCTCTGCGTCCATGCAGCAGCCCACCCCTGCCTAGAGATGATCCAATGCCTGCAAGTCTCTTATATGGTCAAGCTTCGGATGGAAAGTGCATGTAGTCCTCAATTTACAACCCCAATTGAGCCCAACATTTATGTTGCTAAGGAAAACATTTGTCAAACGAGTGTTGCCCCATTTTAATGACTTTTCTCGCCACCGTTGTTCAGTGAATCACTGCAGTTCTTAAGTTAGTAACATGGTTGTTAAGTGAACCTGGCTCCTCCATTCTCTTTGCTTGTCAGAAGGTCTCAAAAGCTGATGACGTGACCCCAGGGCACTGCAGCCGTCATAAGTATGAACCAGGTGGCAAGTATCCGAATTTTGATCGCATGACCACGGGGATGCTATAGCAGTCGTAAGTGTGAAAACAGTCATAAGTCACTTTTTTTTCACTGCTGTTGTAACTTAGAATGGCCACTAAACGAACTGTTGCAAGTTGAGGACTACCTGTATATAATTTTGCCAAATTGGGGTTTTTTTTGTTATGCGAAGAACATATTTCATAGTTTTCTTTGAGGTGAAAAAGCAGCTACTATTGCTTGATATAAGATGTTTGTAGGAAATATTCATATCTGATCTGATCCAATGATGTCTATTTTGGTAAGTGACAGTACAAACAAGATGTAGCAGAAATCATCCACAGAAACCTCATGGAATCGAATGGAAGCAAGTTAGTGAGTATATAATAAGTAATATGTTACCATCAGTAATAGGGAAAAAAACCCCAAGGAGAAGAAGCAAATATTCAAGCAAAAATGCACTAAGTTAACAATGTTATTATAAATAACAGTGGATTCTAATAATCCAAGATATTGAAATAATTATTAGAAAATATTAGAGTGATAGCGGTTGATATTTCATTCGAACACAATGGAAGGTAAATAGACCACGTGTGGCATGTCAATCATGTGAGGTAATCGTCAGTTGCTTGTTCACATTCACAGAAGCTACACAGAACTCTGCTACAGTTTAGGTGATAACACTTTCTTATCCGATATAAAAGGAAATTAACATGAAGTTCTTCAGAATAATTTGGTGCAGGTAGCAAAAAAAAAGGGAGACGATTCTTCTTCAAATATTGTTATAGAAGGAGCAGCACAGAATAGATTCAACTGAGTCATAACCACAGGTTGTATTCGTGTCTGAGCTGCAAAAAATCTGTGAGACGATACCCCGATTAAGCCAATTGTAGTTATAAAGTAATTAATCTCTTTGAGCATTCAGCGTTTTTTTCATTAGGACATTTGATAAAGGAATTCATTCTCCCCGGAAACTGGCAATGTTGTGATTGATTTCAAGACATGTCTGTAGCTGATTACTATATATTCTTAGACTGAATTATTTAATCTTAAAACACGCAGGTGCAGTTTATCAATAAAGGAGAATATTTGTAGCTCAGGGTTGAAATGAAGGATCCTTGGTGCTCTCTGAGCTTGCTTGTTTTCTTGCAGACGTTTCAATACCCGAACTAGGTAACATCATCAACTGCTAGACTGATGATGCTAGGAGTTTATCAAGTCAGATCTTAGTTTGTAGTGCGGACAACTCCAAACTTTGCTGGAAAGGAAAAAAAACAAACAAACAAAATGATAATTGGGGCTCCCCCTATCTAGAAGTACACACTTCACTTTAAATTTCACTTTCCAATCTTTGTGAGATGCACAGATTTTGTGGGGCATCCCAAGTATTTGAAGGTTGGCCTTGTATCTACTGAAAAGTGAAGGAAAGAAACAACGATTATGTACTTTTCTTTAGTTTGCATAAAGAGCTACTGAGCTGGTTGAAGACACTAGTCCATCCAGAATAGCAGAGTTGGAAGGGACCTATGTGGTCTTCTAGTTCGATCCCCTGTTCAAGCAGGAAACCCTATACCAATTCAATTGCCCAATCTCTTCTTAAAAACCTCCAGAATAGTTTCTGGAGGCAAGTCATTCCATTGATTGTTCTAACTGTTAGGAAATTTCTCCTTAGTTCTAGGTTGACTCTTTGATTAGCTTCCATCCATTGCTTCTCATCCTGCCTTCAGGTGCTTTGGGGAATAGGTTGGCCCCCCTCTTCTTTGTGGCAGTCCCTTAGACATTGGAACACTTAAATCACCCCAAGTCCCTCTTTTCATTAAACTAGTCATATCCAATTCCTGCAACTGTTCTTCGTATGTTTTAGCCTCCAAACCCCTAATCATCTCTGTTGCTTTTCTTTGGATTATTTCTGGAGTCTCAACATTTTTTTTTGTATCATGGTGACCAAAACTGGATGCAATATTCCAAGTGTGGTCTTACTGAGCCATTATAAAATGGTATTAATCGAAGAAATAATTATGGCAATGATTCTCAGCCAGTGCGCTGTGACATTCAGGAATGTCACTAGAAATTGCTTAGGAGCATCACAAAAGTTTTATTTTAAATGTTAGACTCAAAGAGGGCATGTGTCATTACAGCAGAACTGTAATTTTGGTTGCAAATAATGACTCATTCTTTTATAAATGATGCCTGACTGACCCAAAATATTGTGGAGATTTGGACTTTACAGGGTTAGTGAGCATTTAAGTGTCCTGAGGTGATTTAACTAACAAACTAAACCTCAGATAAAAATATTTCAGTATTTGAAACTCTATCCCATATGAGATAGAATTTTGTGTCAAGTAACCCAGTGCTAAGATAGTTAACCTATAGATAATTTCTCAAAATATGCAATTTGGTTGGTCATTGAAGAGTAAAGCTAGTGCTTTCATTGCAAATCAGAGAGAGCATCCGGAAGTGTGCTCCACAATGAGCCTCAAAGTCATAAAGGACAAATCTGCAGTAGGAAGAAGAAATATGCAGATAGCTGGTTAAAAAATGAGAGAAGAAAATATAACTGAAAAAGCATTCGCAACAAGATTAGAAAGGCATAAAAAATGGAAAAAGAAAAGACAGTTTCTATTTGATCAGTTACCTTGCAATCGGATTTACTTGATGTGGCGATGAATTTAATTCTGCTACAGAATGTATGACTTGGGGTAGAGACAGTAGAACTTTAAATTGGCTAAAATGGTAAGAGTGTCAGGTAAAACTCAATAAACCAGCTATGTAGTGGCAAAATTGAAAGTTCAAACTCTGAAACCTTACACAACTGCAGAGACATGTATCCTTCATGCTTGTACTATTACAGTAAGTAAAATATTTGAGAGTAAAGCAGGAGAACATTTGTCTCTCAGATAGCATAATTGGTAAATTGGTTCATCGTATGTCCACTGATAGTGAAGACAATGTTTGTACCTCAGTGTTTTCACCTCATTTTGATGGTTATATGCCATGGAACTAGTCTGATTTTTCATATAGTTAGATTTTCTCTAGGATGATCTATCTGCAAATTGGTGTTTCAGATCTTCGAACAGTGCAGCCATCACCACTGTAACTGAGACCACTCTTCTTGCTGCTCATCCTTTTCTTTTCCCTTCCAACTTTCCCACCGTTGCTTCTCCAGAGAAGTAGGTCTTTGTATAATGTGCCCAAAATATAATTTGAGCGTGGTCATTTATGCCTCGAGTGAGAATTGTGAGGTGTTTTATTTGCTTATCCATTTCTTTGTTTCTCCACCATCCATGGTATTCTCAGGAGCTTCCTCCAATACCAAAGTTCAAAAGCATCAATACTCTTTGCTTCTTCAAGGTCCAACTTTCACGTCACATGGAGCGTCACAGGGGAACCATTGCTTGCATCCTTCTGAGCTTTGTTGATATAGACACATGGCATTTGAATATCTTTTCCAAGGCCTTCATTGCTACTATGTCAAGTGCTAACCTTGACTGCTCGTTCCTTTACTGTTGCTGGTTGATGCCACAAGGTAGACGCCATCCACTGTTTCTTTGTCAATTCTAAGGCTAGTTGTTATTCATTAGTTTGATCTTCTTTTGTCATCGATTCCGCCCCCACCCACTTTTTTTTTTTTTGTTAAAGGGACACATACATAACCCAAGTAGATACCGAAGAACAAGTTCAGTGATCAACATTTATTCATCATGATATTGTAAACTAATTGAATACCCTTCCTGTCCCCAGCAAACAACAGATATGTCATCACTGCGGCTGATTTATCCCAACCATCAGAAAGCTTTTTGTCTCACCCAGTGTCATTCTCTCCGTTCTGCAATATGGGATGGCAAATATAAAAAAGTAGCATTGACTAAAATGCTCTGCCCCATGATTTTGGAGAGGTAGAAGCCACGTAACAAGTTCTTCTTTGTTACTCCTTTTATACAGATCGTCGAACCAGATTTATCCACCCTCTGAGCAACAGATAACCTGTTCGCTCAGACTTGGCCGATGCCCAAATGGTGCTTACAGAGGAACTTCCATTCATTGCAGTTCATATGGCTAGGCTTCATCCACGAGAATGTAAGAACTCCTGGCCTTGATAAGCTCAGTTCCCACCACACAGATGTATTTTATCTAATCGTAGATGTTAACAAATCTTGTGTAATTTTGCATATCATCAATCTATATAAATTTTAGATACCATCACATTTTTTTGTAATTTCAGATGTGATCACATTTTATGTAAGTTTAAAAATATGGGTTTCAAGCCAGTTATTTCATTGCCAGGTTGTTTTAATTTTGTCTCAAATGTTATTTATTGATTTCTTAAGATAGATTTATAAGATTTCACTGATCACTCATGGACAAATTTCTTGTATTAGTTTAAGATTATAATAAATTGACTGAGTGAACTAATTGAATAGTTTCTATGTCGTAAAGAAACTGAGGGAACCTGAGGGAACCTGAGCAGATCAAAATACTTATAACACTAATTAAATCCAAATATTGGTGGTGAGGTTTTTTGTTTTTTTTTCTTCATGGCAATATAAAATTGGAAATATACTAATAAGGCAGGCATGTACTGTATATAATTAAGCAATTCTGAAGATTGCAAATTTATTTGCAACAGCTTTTAGTGAGGTTGTAAGTGCAAAAAAGAGTTTTTCCAGAGACAAACACAAATTTCATTTAGTTTAAAATAACACTTTCCTCCTTGTTTATGAATATGTTTTTCCCTTAGAAATATGAAGAGCTTGCTGTAGGGGTGCATCAGCTGCATAAACATGGCTTAAAAACAGTCCAGTCAAAGCATTATTGATCACACTTTCTTCTTCTATCCATCAGCTGATCTAAAATGAATGGTTTGTATCTTTACAATTTAATCAAGAAAACAAACATATGGATCATCAAACAAATAAATTCAGAATTTTCACTGAAGGCACAAATCAAAAGGCTCAAATCTTATTTTCAACACAATATGCAACTACCTAGCTCCCTGGAGAAATCTATAAAGGTGGGAGAGTTGTAAGGAAAGGAAAAAAGCTTGCTCATTTTCTCATTTTCTCATTTTCATGTTGAGCTTCATGTTTACATCATATCACTTTTTTTTTTTAAATATATGCACACACATATAAATTTTGTGTATGTTTCCATTAATACATATCCTTTAAATATATACTTTTATCACATATCTAGTTACAAAGTCATATTCCCAATATAATGCAATTTTGTCCACAATTTGGATGATATATGCATGCCTGCATTCTCTTAGTATACAGAGTGTTAGTTCCTTTTCAAAAGTTAAAAATCATACTGAAAATGCGACAAGTATGAATTTTGGGACTTAAACGTGTTTCAGTTTATTTATCAATTCGTAAAATTCATGCAAAAATATGATTCAAACATATTTCTTCCCATCCCAAGATATTATCACCTTTAGAACATAAAAGAACATAGAGCATAAGCACATAAATTGGCTAACAATATCAACACCATTATTTAAAGATGTACACAGTATTTAAACATATTTAAAATATCAGCCTTGGAGCCACTATGCTTTTTAATAATAATATATCTGGGGGGAAAAGCCCTCAAATCTGGTGCTCCTGAATCTTTTATCTTCCTTGTGACAGGAAAGGGGAAATCCTTGAAGTTAGTGAGAGTCTTATAGTGCATTTCAATTGGCCTAGATTGCAGCTTCATGTAACCTACAGATTGGTTGACCTTCCTCCAATCTATCCTGGAATTTTTCCCAGGAAAATCCTTTTCATTGGGGAACGCTATTATTATTTCATTAGCAATCTGGGCCCATACATACTGAATTTAAGTAACTTCTGACAAATACATCTTGTGCTAGTTTAAAGGTACACATAAAACTGAATGGAAAATACAGCTCTATCTAAAATATCTAAAAAGTTAATGAGCAGCAGATTTTTTTTTTGATTTGCTTTACCCTTCATATATTTGAGATAAACTTTTTACCTACGATATTTGCAATTTGTAAATTTGGGATACAAGACAATAGCATTTACAGGGAGATCATTGATGTTTCATACACACACACACACACACCCCAACACCAACACCAACAGATACATACATATGTTTGGTACACTTTTATATGGTCTATGTAACTTTTATAGAGAGGCATGCAAATAGTTGTACAATGATTGTCAGCATATAAAATATCATAGTTTTTTCATTAGAGGTGAATGCAAATCATAGAATCATAAGGCTGGAAGAGACCTTGGAGGTCTTCTAGTCGAACTCCAGCCCAAGGCAGATTTCCTTATACCATCCCAGATAAATGATTGTCCACTTTTTTCTTGAGAACCTCCAGTGATGTCGCACCCATAACTCTGGGACGCAAGCTGTTCCACTGATTAATCGTTTTCCACTGTGTCCATTATTTTTGGACCATTATTTTCAACATATTTTTTTTGAAGAGAGGCCTTGGATGAAATTGAGAAATGTCTTTTCCATTTATTAACTTTTTTCAGAGGTATGGAATTCAGTCTGCTTGAAGATATTACAAAATACCACAATGAGGCAGCCATAACTGACAGAAAGTCAAATGCACTTAATTTCCATGTGTATGTCATAAGAATTATCTTTATGAAAATGACATTTACCTGGAACAGCAATCACCTCTGATATGTGTCCCTCAGAAGTTGAGAATAAGGCGAAGGGCAAAGGAGCAATTATCTTTCCCATTATTTTTGAACATTGGCTTTAGTGAAGTCCAAAACACTTGAAGGCTCCTTGTTTTTGGAAGACTGATCTATAAGACAGTTGTCCACTAAGTCAGCACTATCTTGATCCATCTTTTCAGATTAATAGATTAACAGAGTCCGAAGGGACCTTGTAGGTCATCTATAGTCCAACCCCCTGCTCAAGCAGGAGACCCTACACCATTTCTGACAGATGGCAGTCCAGTCTCTTCTTGAAAGCCTCCAGTGATGAAGCTCCC
>JANHFL010001499.1:47053-87145 GCA_032468155.1 Oxyrhabdium leporinum
GGAGGGAGAGGTGGAGGAAGGAAGGAAGGAAGGAAGGAAAGAAAGGAGGAAGGAAGGAAGGAAGGAAGGAAGAACAACACTGGTTTTATTTCCATGTTTTTTTCCCAACCTAGGTCCAAAATCAATTCCTTTGAAAGGGCATCAGATTTTATGAGGCTCTCAGTGCACCATATTTAACTTTTCTAAATCCTGATGTGTTTCCTCAAGGGGAAGAAATAAATCAACAGAACTAAATTGTGTGCCGAGTTGAACCTTGACAATAAAATAATATTTTCTCACCCATCCTAAATGTAACTTCCTTCAGCCCATTTTTTTTTTTAATTTTACAACTTTTGCCTGCAAGTTCCCAAATAAGAGACGGCAACATACAGACACTCAAAGGAAGTGGATGCGGGAGGGGTGGAAGTAGACACCACTTATAGTCCCTGTAATTATAATCCGGACTATGAAACGATATGTTTTGATAGGGTGGCCCCAAATTCTGCAGGCAAGAAAAGGCCTAGATGATTAAAAAACAAAAACAAAAAAAAGCCTGATGTAATTTTTAAGCCAGCCAACTGCCTCAGCAACTGCATCAGAAAAAAACCCCCAAACCAAAACGAAACAAAACCTCCACAAAGGATTTATTGAAGCATTACCTCCCACCATGATGCTGAAAATCTTCTGGTTGGATAAATATCATCCTGTTAAGTACAAATTACATACTGGCTATAGCAGACTATAATAGTGTATTTCCATGACCCTTTCTGTGTGAGAACACCAGTGGCAGAAAGGATCCATTTATAGATAGCACTGATAATGTGCAAGAAAGCAGAAGAATGAATGTATTTTCTTCTGCAAAACAATGCTGTCTTCATATTAAATGTTTTTTAAAAGTTTAATTGAGTTTGCTTCCTTCCCTCTCACTCGCTTTTACCCCAAGGTAATCCTTGATTCCCAAATGCCATAAATCCAGTACCGTGGATCCTTCTGAAATGTAGGGCAAAGATAACATATCACAGCTTAATGAAATACTACGGATATATTCCCAAGCCTCACCCATGTGAGAGGAGTATTTAGTTGCATTTCAGGTCACCACCTAGACAATGTCAGTGCAAAATTATCTTTTCTTTACAAAAGGATGCAGATCCTTAATGCGATGTGTGCATTTGTAAGGCCACAAAAGTAATAAACAGACATAAACTCCTGAATGTTTAGCATTCATTCAGATCCCCGAATGGGAAGTAAAATGTTAATTCCGAAAGTCTGTGGAAGTCTATGAATCTTCCTTGGCTAAGGCTGACTTTACATCAAAAGCTGTAGATGAACCATTCTATTGTCTAGGAGAAAGAAGGAAGAAGAGAATGAGCTCACAATGGCAGAGAATTCTCAAAGTGCTCGTAATAATGTCATGTTTATTCCATGAGCTGCTTGGCTTCTCCAAAGAGCTCAGAAGTCCAGAGTAGCTCACAACTTTGCTGTGCTGAAAAAACAAAAAAATAATAAATGAGCTTCTAAAAATCAGCTCAAACTTGGTTCAGTTCTTGCCACACATGACGGACCGCTTGGGATTTCTTTTGCCAGGAAGGACTTTCAACAGAAATTCATGACAACCATTGAATAATGGAACAGAAATGGGGTTGACGCAACTTATTGCATGTATCATTAAGAGATGTGTGTGTATGTATACACTTACATACACAGTGTGTGTGTGTGTGTCTGTGTCTGTGTATATACACACACACACACACACACTCATGCACCCCCCTAGTGAGTATATGAAGCAGAGGCAAATACCATTCTCTTTCCACAAGTCCTGAATACTTGTAAGAAACACAAACATCAGTCATCAATGTATTATTTGGCAGATATCATGAACTTGATTTGAGAATGTTGAGCTGTAGCTGAGGCACACAACTTACGTTGTTTATTTCCCATTGACACAGTCGCTTGTCTTTGCCATTTAAAATTCAGGGCAGAATAGTCTATATATTGTCTTTTTTTTTTTGCATCCATTGCTTCTTAGTTATAGCTGTGTTCAAGCTTAGAAAAATGCTCTACAATGCAAGCTAAAACTTTACTACTACCACTATTACTGCATACAATAAAATATTCTGAAAAGACACACCAATGTATTTATGTATTAGCATCCCAATAACAATTTGAAATGAATTTATCAGATTTATCAAATAAATCTAATCCCTTCCATATTGATAGTAATATATTTTTAAGTAAATGTTAAAGAAAAATATGTAAACATAGCAAGCAATTTGATGAGAAGAAACACTGATTCATGCTTTTAAAGGAAATGGTTCTAAATTCTTTTGACAAAACCTTATTTTATAAGTAAGGCTAGCTTGTAAGGCTACAAAAATATGGAGGTGCAATAAACAGCATTGATGCAAGCTATTTTAACTATGTTCATTTCCTGTTCTCATCTCAAGTCTTTAATTTCTTTGTCTTACTCTTATTAGTTCCCTGCAGTCTGCATAATGTGTACTTCAAAATACTAGTATTTTGAGTATGAATGCCTATTAAAACCACATTCACTTTTTAAATGGGTTCTGCATACTATTTTATAAAAAAAACTTGTAAAGCATGCCATTGCGATGAGAAAAATGCAGAATTAACACCTTATAATGTATTTGATTGCAGGTGGTTGAAAATTGCAACAGCTGCTAGGGATTGAAGCTTACATTTTCTAATTCAGACAATATGGCTTTAAGATTACATAAACACTGATGCAAGGTATCTATCTGATAAGCCATTTCTGTGGTTGTAAGCTGGAAGACACTCTGTTTGAAACAGATGGATCATACAGGTAAGTCACCTGCGAATATATCTATTGATTTTAGTTCATTTAAAAGCAGGCTTATTTTTTTATCAGGCTACCTGGGAAAAAAAGGACTGAAATTTCCTTATCCAGACTATTAGTGGTCCTATTGGGAATTTGCTGCCAAATGCATAAAACAGGCATTCATGTTTTTTTTGCACAGTATTGGTATTAGAAGCCTTGGCTGTTTGAAAGAGTCATTTTGATCAGGAAAATGCTGTGGGAGAAAAGAATTACATTCCTAGCACTACAATCAGAGTCTCACTGAAGCTGACGTGACAGCCTTAAAATAAAAACAAAACAAAACTGAAAGATCCAATTATGCATTTATTTATTTTATTGATTTTTATGGCTGCCCACTCCAGAAGACGGTGTGATCTCCAGACTCACATCCATTAGAACCTAATGAAAGTGTAAACTGGACCACAATATTTTGGATGACTTGTAAAATGGATGAACACCATTGCCAGATTCTGCAGAGCTACATTAGGAGCAGAGTAGAACATTGACATGTCCTGCGGAACCGTTATTTCTCCATATCACAGCCTGCCATCATCCCGCATCACAAAGTCTTTTAAAAGATCTTAACTATTTTCAGACCTGAGCATGAATGTACACCATATACCTAGGACAGCATATGAGATCCTAGCTTCTAGAAATGATGTGTGAAGAGAAGGAAAAAAATAAATCAGTCCAACTCTGGGAGAATGTAGGAAAGAGGCCCTTGACAGAGATATTCAGAAGCTGTTGTACAGGCAAAAGGCCTAAAGCCATGCTTCTCAACCTTGGCCACTTGAAGATGGGTGAACTTCAACTCCCAGATTTCCCAAGCCAGAATGGCTGGATGAGGAATTCTGGGAGTTGAAGTCCACCCATCTTCAAGTGGCCAAGGTTGAGAAACACTGGCCTAGAGCATCTTTTTAAAGTCCAGAAGATCTGAATAACACTCAGAAGCAGCTAAGAACCTCTCTAATTAGCTGAATGAAGAGGAGGAGGAGGAAGATTGCAAGGTTCTGTTAGTGTAGCTAATCTCAATAAAAATAGCTTTAGCCTTCCTGTTTAGTAGATTTCACAGCATGGTCCAGTTAGAGGGCCTGACAAAGTTCTCCATTTTTAAAAAAATATTTGAAGCTTCTGCAAACATTGATTTAAAACATGACACCAAACTGAGTTAAATTAATATAATACCTACAGTACAGTATCCATTTTATTGTGAACAATAGTGAGCCAACTTTATTATCCTTTAAGACTATTAACCTTGGGGTTATTAATCATAGCAAAACTTCCTGTAACTTCCTGTAATAACATTCCAACAAAAGAAAGAAGAGTGGAAATGATTTGGCAATAATCATTTTTTTTATGATACTCATTTTACAATTAGTAGAGTTCTCTCCCATGTTTGTCATAAGCCGGAAACGACTAGCATGCACGTGCGGGGGAAACTTTATCTTTATATTAGTGATGGTTAAGCAACTTTTCTTCCAGTAGTCCTATAGCTGCTGGCCCTGGTTGCTCAGCCAATCAGTTCCATTTGTTACCAGATATCCAGGAACACCAACATTTAAGCACGCTTCTTGTTGAC
Organism: Oxyrhabdium leporinum; assembly: GCA_032468155.1. Taxonomy (NCBI): domain Eukaryota; kingdom Metazoa; phylum Chordata; class Lepidosauria; order Squamata; family Cyclocoridae; genus Oxyrhabdium; species Oxyrhabdium leporinum. Next base: position 51,448 of record JANHFL010001499.1, read on the forward strand.
CCAGGTGATGACCAATTTGGTATGGGTGACTGTAAGTTTGTAGAGATTCTCAGTCATCCAGGTCATGGTTGTCCCAGAGGTGTTTTTTCAGGAGACAACTGGACTTTCTTGTTTTTTTTTCTCTGAAGAGGTTTCACTTCTCATCCAAGAAGCTTCTTCAGCTCTGACAGAATAATGGGGAATGGAAGGATTTATATTCCATGCAGACAGCTGGTCATTTGCATCCCTTTAGAGGGTCACTGAAGCACTTGGAGGTTTATCTGTGTCCTGAGTGGTGTTCCTGGTTCCTGTAGTCTGCAATTTTTTTTTCTGGAAATCCATTCCTACTCCCACACCATTCAAAGGGTGTTCATCCCAAATTGTATAGCTAAAAGCCTATAGAGATTCTCAGTTATCCAGGACATGGTTGTCCCAGAGGTGCTTTTTCAGGAGGCAACTGGACTTACTTGTTAGCTATATCTTACCATATTGTTTATGGGAGAGGTACTCTTCATCTGGTTCCTCTGATGAGACCTGTCTACTATGACTGAACCTCTGGCACAGTTCTCGCCTTCCTCAGAGCATGCAAGCCCCATGCTCACATCAAGGTAGTGGTTCCCCCTCATTGGGGAATTATTATTACTACCTTAAGCCCCAGTATTTTTATTACATATAAACTTAGGTTTTCTCTGCTCTGCCTGGACAAGCTGCTCTGTACAAAGCCTGGGGCAAGATTCTTTCCAGGGCCTGGCTCTGCCACAACATGCAAAGACCAATACTACCAAATCTACTTTGGGCTGTTTCTCTTGCTCTTGCTTAGAAAAGCCAGCTTCTCCAGGCAAGGTAGAAAACAGTGAGTTTTTCCTTAGCTGTAATATGCACAATTTAACAGCCACTTCTCACAAATCGTGGGTAATATTCCTAAATGGGAGAGTAGGCATTTATGTTCCTTGAGTCCCAAGTCAAGGCAAGGCTTTAGGCTAAATTTTGTTTCTCCCCCCCCCCATTCCTTTTCTGTCTTTGGAGATCATGAGAATGTCATCCTTGGGGTGCTTTTGAGATATTATGGGTAGAAAGAGTAATTTTGTGAAAAAGCCCTGATGACCATGGAGTTAAGCAAGAAAAATGCTGGAGAGGCAGCATTCCATTTTACAACAGTCACAGTCTTTTGATTGTCAGATTCATTGCAATAAAATAGCAATAGTGCTTAGACTCATACACAGCTTTGCAGGGCTTTACAGCCCTCTCTAAGCAGTCAGCCCATTGCCCCCAACAATCTGGGTCCTAAAAACTACAGAACCAGTTGTGTTCTTCTTTTTATAGGTAGTCCTCAAGTTATGACCACAATAGAACCTGTCTATGGTGGTCATAAGTTGCAGTGGGCATAAAGTGGGTAGGCCACGGCCTGAGGAAACCACCAAGTTTTTAAAGACTACTTAAAGATGAGCAAGGTAGGAGCCATATGGATCTCCAGGAGGATGTTACTCCAAATGACAGGCACAGTGCCATAGAATCACAAATATATAAAGCTGCATCCATTGATACATTTTTAAAATACTTGCTACTGAGTTCTGTAAGAGAAAAACACCTGCAATAAATGGGAAAAAAACATGGTTTTTGATTCGCATCTGTGCCAGAAAACTCTTATAAAAATATTGGTTGAAATTCTCCAGTCTGTAAGAAGACCAGAAACTTTCTCTCTGACCTATCTGAGATATCATTTGTTTCTGTTGGCTAAAAGTGAGACTAAATATGTTTATCTTGGCTAGAACGTTTCATGTGGAAACTTTCATTTGGCCAAGAGTTATAATCTAGCATTTTCTGGGATTTCTGTTACTTTGCTGAAAACTGAGAGAAGTTTCCTGCCCATGAAAACCATAGGGTCAAACCTACAATAGACATGTTGCCGTTAAACATCAAGTTCTCAAACTCCTCCCCCCCCCCATCACCCAGCTTCACTGCTTTCTGGTTCACTATACCCCCCAAAAGTTAAATGTAACATTTCAAATTTCCAAAATAATTTTAATTTGGAATTATCTATATAGGTACAACCGATAGAGATGCTTTGTGAATACATGGCTGTGACTTGTATAACAAATCACAATGATGGGTTCAGTTGCACTTGTATGTGATTTAAAATGTGCAATCTAGCCACCTGGTACCAGACAAGTGATAATTGATCATTGGACCTGTAAAACTCAAGACAGCTACTAAATAACAGCAATCTCTCTTCTGTATCTTTGCTGCTGTTAGTGGTCCTTTTGGATTTTCCCTCATCTCAGACGCGATAGCCTATATGCACATTGGAAGGCTGGAACAAAGCCAGGTGCCCTTAGTTTTAATTTTTAAGCCCTGCAAGAACAAACCTCTGTGATCTACTTTGGGACGTTAAAAGAAGATAGGATACATCTGTTATCCTATTAAAGTCAATGATAAAACTTCAGTAGGTTATAATAGTTGTGCTTTGCAGCATAGATAAATTCTTCGGATAGCATGGGCTGTAGACTTTCTGAGGGGTCCTTTCATTACCCAAACTAGGTAACATCGACAGTGTTACCTAGTCTGGTAACATCCGGCTCCAGCACTGATAATGTGACCTAGTTTGGATAAGGGAACATCTGCAAGAAAGTAAGCAAGCTCAGAGAGCACCAAGGACCCCTCGTGTCAATCTTGAGCTTCAAATATTCTCCTTTATTGGTGCATACCTTCTGTGATCACGGCCCCCTCCTTTCAATTACTTGTTTCTCTCAGAAGCTACATGTTAGTAGCTGCACAATCAAATGATGATGGTGTAAGGCCTCTACTACCCAGGTGGGCCAGCCTGTTCAGTCCCTCCCCACCCTTACAACTCTCTATATGCCAGAAAACAAGGAGGCTGCTAAATTTCTCTGCTGAGAAGAACGTTGAAAACGAAGCAGCAGAAGCATTAAAGTGTAAGGCCTTTAAAAGATGGATGACAAGAGAATTCCATTCTCTCCCTTGCACCTGCGAGCAGTAGTATAATAGCAACCAGATGATTCTCATTTGCCACAGACCTACATGTTTATAGTCTGCCTGCTTCAATGCACTGGAGATTTTCTTGTTTGGGAAGTTGTCTAGAAGCTTTGTGCAGGGAAATACATATTGTGTAGAGGAGGAAGAGGATGATTTTTTTAAAAAATGTAACCTCTCTATAGTTATAGTTTCTCCAGTTAACATGGCGCAAGAGAGAAGAGAAACTTCTTAATGACATTCTCTCTCGGAGTGAAATTGTAAACTCCAGATGCTGACCTGAAAAAGCTATGACTCTCAAGCAAAGCATCTGGTGCCTTTGTTCATTTTTAGGAAACTGTGTGAAGGCTGATGTTACACCAACCTCAGGTTCAGCCAGGTGGCAAGCTGGGTTGTCAGCTTGAAAAGTTTTTAAAAATTTCAGGTCTTTCTATCACCCTTTAAAAATGAAGACTGAAGTTAAGTTTAATAAGTTCTAAAATAATCATAAAATGTTGACCTATTCAGGTTATGTTGATGGCTTCAACATGACTTTAAATGCTTTGACTGATACTCTGATTTGCTCAAGTAGCGTATTGATATTCCTATGCTTTCATTCAAGTTTTACTTATTTTGTTAAGTTAAAGGTTATTTTGCTTTTTACTCCTAATGGACTAAATGAAGTTTAGAATCATTTCAAAAAGTACAGTGAAAAGCAGTCTTAATAGTAATTAAGTCAGTGAAGACAAGTCCCTCCTCAATTAAAATCAGCCATCAGCTGTTAAAATTGCAAGGACAGTATTGCTTATAGAAACCAAAGCAAAACCCAAAGTATGTAAAAACTAAAAGGCTTTGTCATTTTGACAAACAGTAAATTAACAGTAAAAATAGCATAAGATGGTATGATGAGAGTAGAATAGCACAGCTTCAGTTTATTAGTAGTTATAATGTAGAAATTCTTTTTGGGTAACAGCATTTCTGTGTGCCTCCCACTTCCAGTGGAACTAATAAAGCCTCTTGGAGACAACTCTAGGAGCTCAACTGAGAACACCCTGTCCCGCTCAGAAATTTGTGCATCAGGGGTAAGATGATGCAAATTAGGGTTTCAAATAGCATTTAAAGTGAGAAGGTAGGCTTGTATGAGAGAATGCCATCCTTGAACAACTGGGTCACAAGAAATCCTGGACTTAGAATTCTTCAATTTGCCAACTGATATCCTTCATACACTAGAAGTTATCCTGTCGCTCTAAAGTAATTTCATAAACAAGCTGTAGTTCTATATAGACGTATTTGGAGATCAGTCCTACTGAAAACAAATATTTTTGCATATAAATGTGTAAGATTATGCTGTCAGTGTATTAGTAGTAATGGGCATGGTTTAAATACCCTCTTAATAATAAAAAAAGAAGACCTGGATAACATCTATTTAGTAGTAAATTAAAGTAATGCCAACTCAATCTATATTGTAGAACTTAGAGCTACAATGTGAGTTCTTTGGTTACTTTTATATTTATGGGTCTGGAATCTCATGTTGATGGAAAAAACCCCCCACTTAACTCCAGAGTCTTAAAAAGATGAGGTAATGGCTCAGAAGAACAGTTGAAGAACTTATCTTCCATGTGACATATTCCTGAACAAATCATTTATTTTGAACCTACTTTCCAGAAATTATAACTTTATTCATTCATTGGAAACCACCTATACTACTTTGGGCCCTAATAACCCAGAGCTGAGAGAGCATGCTAAGATATGGTAAAATATCAAATCTAATTTACATATTGTGGAGAGATTTAACAGTTTAGAACAGTACCAAAATTAAACACCACTGAATGCCAGATGAACTGACTGGTCACTTAGCTGTCTAATGCCCAGGGGATGTTGAAAAAATAAAGGAAAAATTACTTGGGAGACAGGAGAGAGAGCTCCCTACATTTTAAGTAAATAGGTTGAACCTTTAGATCAGAAGGAATACGTTACTCCTTGTGATGGCACAACATTGCTTTTAATTTCAAAAAATTAATATAAGAATCCTGATTTGGACAAAGCAATGCAATAGGAACACAGTCTGCTTGACTTTAAGTACCACTGGATCTTAAATGGACCCTAACACTGTTGCTTGCAGTTTAAGATTATATGAATGAATGGAAGTATTTAAATTCAATGTTTCACAGATGCACACCTGATTATCGCTGCAAACGTTAAGCAAGGGGAGGATACAATCCAGCACAGAACTTAAATATGGAATGTGAATTGTGCTCAGTGCACAAATGTTGCCCAATTGTGAAAGCAGGAACAAGGAAGCCAGATAGGAAAACATTTGATTCATCTAATGTGTTGAATTGATTACCGGGCCTTTTGGTGTTCAGTTCCCTAAACTCCAAATCTCCTTGGACTGATGCGTGTACCAAGAATGGACTGTTTGAAAGCTCTAACAGACTGATTATATACAGCAACCTGGGCCTTTGGAAGCCAACCTAAATCTATCTCATAAATGATAAATAAATAAAATTGCAATGTTGCAAAGAACAAGAGCATGCCAAACAGGAAACGGAAGGCAAGAAAACTGGAAGCAGTTTTTGTGGTTTGTATATTACCACCCTTCGACATGCAAAATATTATTTTCGGCTGCGATCCTAGGCATGATTGCCTAGAGCAGGGGCATCCAACCTGGTAACTTTAAGACTTGTGCAATTCAACACCCAGGCATGGAATTCAACTCAACAACTTAGGTGTCTGCTACAATAGCAGGAAATTCTATTGGTCAGGCCAGAGGCTTCTGAATCCTTTAAAAGCCAACATAATTTTATCTTGTGGTGGCTGCACCAAAAGAATCATGGAATAATCCGAGGCATGGAGTACATGTTAGATACTTGGTTTTTCATTACAACTTTTTAAACAGTCCCCCCTCCCCCGTCAATCAAATTTACAAGTGCAAATGTGCTGCTTTGCATGCACAGACATAGCTATGACTTTGAGAAAATCTAAGATCACTCTTGCCAATAGACCCGTTAAATTGGTTTTATCAGTCTGGTTGACTGGAATGTTTGAGTACATACAATAGACTCAAGTGTATTAGTATGAAAGTCTTTCTAATGCAGGCTGAATTAGATATGGCTAAATAGTTTCCTAGCAATCTCAGCTGCTCTTTTACCTCTGTGATCTTAACATTCCTGAAATGAAAACAGTTTGGATGGAAACGCTGATAATATCTTTTTAAAAATTCTGAGATGCAAATAGTCTCCTTAGACCACCTCTGCCCCACACCTACTATACTCTTGAGGGGGGAACTGAGTGAATTGCAAAATGTAAGTTGCCTGTTATATATGAAAGTAGGTTTAAATTGATGAAGAAGGGTTAATAAGTGGTATTTTCTACAGTTCCATGATAACAAATCTTTTGAAAAGTTATTCCTGAAATGGGTAAATTTTATTTACAGGGACTCCCTGACTCATGACCACAACTGAATCAAAATTTTCCTTTTGCTAAGCTAGACAGTTCTGTTGTTAGGTGGATCACTGCAGTTGTTAAGCTAGTAACACAGTTTTTAAGTGAATCTGGCTTCCCTGTTGACTTTGCTTGTCATAAGATCACAAAAGGTGATCACATGTCCTTGGGATAAATATGAGTCAGTTGCCAAGCATCTGAATTTTGATCATGTGATCATGGGGTTGCTGCAATAGTTGTAAGTGTGGAAAACGGTCATAAGTCACTTTTTTCAATGCTGCTATAACTTCAAATGGTCACTAAACGAACTGTTGAGGGCTACTGTATAACACAATTTTGGTAACATTTTCCAATCTATTTCTCCTCCAGAATATTGAACTTTTTGCAAGGTGGACCTGTTTGTCGTCTGCTGAATTCAAGCTTCAGTTCCTGTATTGGGAACGTTAAACTATTTCTACTCAATTTGGTAGGTTGGTAACACTAAGAATGAGATAATATGGGCAGGTGTGTTCCTCTTCTAATGTTCATGTCCTATATTCAGATATAAACTTTGACGTGTCTCCTTCCCTTGTCTGTTTTTTCACAAGCTATTCTAACTGTTGATTTCAACCATGCCATCCATGTGTGATAACATCTGGATGTGCAGCAGGCAATGAGGAAGAAAAACCAACAAGAATGGAGGTCAGAAACTGAGGCAATAATAGTTCTACCATCCCCAGAATGTTAATATCATTCTCTTATAATAAAGCAAGTGAAAATAAGTTGGATTTTAAAAAAATAATGGGGTTGGGGAAAATTGTACTTAATTGCTTTGTTACTTTAGTGCAGCTATCTTCAGTTTGGATGCCCTCAAGATGGGTGGACTTCATCTCTCAGAATTCTCAACAATGGCCAGGTAGCGAATCTTGGAGAACACCTGGAGAACATCCACATTCAATAGGGTTAACACTTAATACTATTGTTTACCAAGGGCTTTACCCTTAATTCCTTTGTTAGATTGTGACCTCTGAATCATCAAAGCCCTATACTGTGCTAATTTTTTATGTTCCTTCAGAAAACGAGTGGGATGCAATGGTTAAATGTTGGAATAGAATACAAGACTCCAGGTTCTAATACACTTTCAGCCCACAAAACCCACTGACTGACTTTGGGCCATTCCTTAATTCTCAATCTACCTTGTTGGCATGGAAAAAGAGAAAGAGGATTTCTGCATAAATCTGTATTAATGTATTTTTGTTCCATTACAGGCACAATTATTTAGGCAAAAGGGATACGAATCTATGATTGAGTTGAGTTGAACTGAGTTCATGGGGCTGCTGGAGACATTGAAGTCTTATGTTAGCAACTTGATTGTGTTTTTAGGGAATTATTTTTTTTCCAGGATCACCATTCTAGTTAACAGTCTTCTAGGCCAATTCTTTTGCTCAAACTCATTGGTCATCTTTTTTCTCCATCCTTCCAAACAGATTCTTTTCTCTCTTTCACTACAGCATTCCAAGCAGTCAGTTCATCCTATCTGAAGATTGCTTGCTGGCTTCAGAATGCTCTGAACATATATTCTCTACTTTGAATCAGGGCTTCTTTCTTGTGAGACCAGTACTCTAAACAACTGACCAAACTGATTAGACTGATCTTTATTTGATTTTGTTTTAACTGAATATTAAAAATAAGAACATCTGTCTTCGAACAGAACAAAGGCCTGTGTGATCCAATACCATCCCCACAGTGTACAGAAGATGCTTCCAACTGACTCATGCACAGTAATAGCTGCCTCCCAGCTACGGATACCGTTGTGTATCTGGCTTCTAAGACTACACACAGCGACTATGACTAATGGCCAGTTGAGGTCTCACCCTCATTACTTTGTCTGATCTAGGAGTGTCCAATCATGGCAACTTTAAGACTTGCGGATTTCAACTCCTAGAATTATGGCTTAAGGTTGCTAACCTTGGACACCCCTTGCCTAATCCCTTCTAAAGCTGAAGGCCATCAAATCCATGCAGCAAATACCCATAGCTTTAACTATGTAATCATATGTCCTTTGATCTCACCTTCATTAGAGTTCTCCGTTCTTCATTAGAGGATTCTGGGTTCCACTATTACGAAAAAAAATATTTATTTATATAACTTTTATTCTACTTGAATTACCTGACTATGTAGGAATGGAAATGTACCATATAGATATAAAAATTGTGCCTTATAATGCGTCCTTGTCATGTATCCTTCATTTAATTGCTTTTGTAAGATAAAAGGCTGAAATTCTGAAGTTATTTGAATTATTCTTTATTTTGGTACATTTACAGTGCTACAAAATGTGCATTAAACTGCAATATGGTGTACACGATTTTGAAAAGATGCCATAGATCTGTATAAAGTCTTTGTATAAAGACATAATAGTGATAAACTTTTAAATTCATTCCTTAATGTTCCCTGTCAAAGGTTCTACCTTTATTCATAGCTTCATTGAAGTCTTCATTTAAGCCCCAAATTTACTGCCTCCTGGATAGGGTTTTGGAGGTAAAATCCTACCTGCCACATAGGTTCCAATGGAATATTAAAATTTTCTCTAAAAGAGGACCATCTTTGCTACAAATGAGAATGCCACAGAGGAAATCTCCCTCCCCAGTGTTAACCAGGCCTGACCCTACAAAATTTCTGATCCGAAAGCAGCTCAGCCATGTATTATCAAATCCTTCAGTAATATAATAAGGTAAAATAGCTCACTGATGATGTTACCTAGTTTGGATAACGAAATGTCTGCAAGGAAACAGCCAAGCTCAGAGAGCACCAAGGACCCCTCATTTCAACCCTGAGCTACAACTATTCTTATTCTCATAGCTCATTCATAATTGGTTTAGCGTTATAATCCGATTGTGAGAAATAATATTATATGGCACTCCTAACTTCTTTCATTTATTTTCAAGCATTCAGTTTGACATTCATTTTTTTTTCCTGCTAGGAGTTTCCATTTGAAACTGCTAAAAGGAAGACAGGCTATATCCAAGAAAGTGTGTTCTTCAGCTTGCTCCGTATGTGTAAGTAACACAAACACACACAGACGATGCTGGTGTTGTTTTTCAACTGTGAAGCCTCTGTGCACAAGATCCTCTTCTACCTAAAATTAAAACATTTGGCCTGTGAAAGAGAAGGGCTACCTGTGTGGCTGATCCAACCCTTGGATAGGGTAGGGTTGCCGATCCAAGAGAAGCAGCAGAAAATCAGATTTCACAGCTCTCACTTTGACACCATATGCTGTGCTGGCAGAAGTAGCGGAACTGATTACTATGTCTTTTCAGTTGTTCATATCTTCAATCATACATACATGGCGCCTGCAGTTAATGCATTTATTTTGCCCCATGGCATCATTTGGAATGGGAGTGGGGAGGACAGTAAAACATGAAGGTGAGAACCTTGAGAAGATAAATACTGAACACAAATGCTTCAGCCATCCTTTGGGGTATCTGGATTTGAAGATCTAAAAGTAAACATGGGTCAGCTTATACATTCATGTAGATTTGTTGAATTCTCACCATTCTATCAAACATTGTAATGCAGAAGTATAAGGTAAGGGCACTGGCAAGAACTAGAGATACATCTGTAGAGATACATGAGGTGGGACTTCAACTCAGCCTTTCAATCTTCCAGAGACCACAGAATAGTATGGAGGGATATTTTTGGTAAATTTCTGTAGCACTTTAATACATGAGAAATGTCTCTGGAAATGAACTGTTCCTATTAGCCACCCTTAGAACTTTTCCATTTTGAAAACTGAAAATAATAATTTGGGGCTCTTCAGGGAAGGCTTTATGAGTGTATGTAGAAGCAACCCGCTTCTTGGAGCAACTATAGCAACGAAATGTGCTGCTAAAATGCAACTATTTTGTAATCTAATTCCAACACAATCTTGGGATGTTGAGGTGCCACAGGTAACTCATAAACCACAATTTGTCCACTACTGCGATATAACGCAGGCTGAAAAAAAATTGCAAGATGAGGTGAGAGTTCAGATCAGCATGGCACTCAGGATTTGTAGGTTTCCAGTCATGCCTAAACCATTTCTTGCTTAAGCCTTTTCTGGATCACTACAACCTATCTTTTCCATTAACTTCCTTTCCAATTTCTAAGCCACAGGAGAATCTAAAATGGCCTTTATCTTGTTTATTTTCTTCCATAACTCCACAAAAGACTCTGTCGATGTTGGTTTTCAGCTATTGATATCGCCCAGAAGAGTTTTCAAGGTAATCTTCACAGATCACATAGCACGGAATCTTTTTTCACGAATGAAGGCGAACATATGTGTCCCAGGACCAGAGGTTTTGTCTTCTGAGCTTTTGGACTGCTGGAGCCCATCTTCAGTTCCCTACATGAGTCCAAAAACTAGGAAGGCAAACCTCTGATCCCGGTGACCAACCCAGATTGGATCCTGCAACATTATTCTGGGACACGTATATTCACCTTCATTTGTGAGAAAAGATACTGTGCTATGTGATCTGTGAGGATTACCTGGAAAACTCTTCTGGGTGATATCAATAGCTGAGAAACAACATCTACAAAGTCTTTTATGGAGTTATGGAAGAAAATCAATAAGACAAAGACCATTTTATATTGTCCTGTGGTTTAGAGATGGGAGAGGAAAGTAATGGAAAAAATAAATGTAGTGGTCCAGAGAAGGCTTAAGCAAGAAATGGTTTAGGCAGGAGTGGCAACCTATAGGTCCCAGGTGCCATGCTGATCTGAACTCTCATTTGATGTCCTCCCCAATGGAGAGCCTTATGGCTGTATCACAAAATAATACCGAGTGATACCTCTAAATTACAATCTGAAAATGATTCAACACAGGCAAAAATGAATCTAGACAAGGTGATAATATGGGTAACCAATACTGTGTATGTCAAAAGCAAGGTGAGAATATGTGGAGCCATTTATATGAAGCTTTAATATATAAAACTTCACAACACAAGACCTTCTCCAACCCAACCATATGTTAACATATATATTAAAAAAACACAATACAAAATCTAGACACCTAACTCAAGAAGTGAAAACATAAATTACAAGTGATCTGGAAAAATGCAAACAGGCAACAAAATATATTGGTACATAAAGAAAATTATAATTGTAAGATGTATAAAATATAATTGTAAAATGGCACTCCAATTATGAATCTTTTACAAGAAATGCATGTGTTTGCAATGCCACATTTAAAAATCATGAGTTGTCTGAGGCTCTAAAAATAATTCAGTTTTTTGCCTCTTTTTGTTTAAGCAATGTTGTGTTGCAATGTGTTGCAAAATTAGGATCCAGATGCCCAGTTTAACAATTAGTAGCACTATTTGAAGAGTTGGGATCTATTTTCGTGCTTTTAACTGGAGAAATAACTGAAAACAGCATCTTCAAAAATTTGTATGAGTCAAGCAATTAGATAAGAACTCATTCTGCTGGAAACTAGAAACTTTTCCAAGTCAGTCATGTTGCTGCTGTTTGATGATGACTGTATTAGGGTTACATTTACAAAAATTAGTACTATATATTATAAGATGTCAACATTGCAAAACTTCAATTCAGCTAGTGCATCAGAAAACTTAATCACAGACTCGGTTGAATTGTAGCTATTTTGCAACGGACTCTCTACCTAATGTGTGAGTCCACAAATCAGCTATATTTTCAAAAGCTTTGCTGGAATGGTTGACTGGTGAGTTAGAACACTTTGACTCATAGTTTTGGCAATGGACATGAGTCCCTGCATTTAAAATAACATTTTTTTGCCCTTAGTCTAAAAAAATGTACAAATTCTAGGAGAGAAACGAGAACCCGGGAAATGAATTGACAAACATAGTAGTATTTTCCTTTTTTGATGACCATCATCTTGGTTTGCATGGTATTTCAAATAGCCATGGATAATCTACAAACAATATTTGAAGAAAATTATTGCTCTGATGTTTGTTTTTTTTGGTTTTTATGACCTTTGTGGTCATGTTCAACCAGAAAATCTCTTTGTGGAAATATTGACTGTTTGGCTAGATTTTATAAGCTGGGATAGCATCTTCTCACAGTTATGGTTTCATGCTTTCCAGAAAATGTGAGATTGTTTACAGTTTACCATGGTTGAAGCTGTCTATCAAAAGGGACTCTTAAAATAACTCTTCCATATTTCTAAGGCATACTTTCCCTCTATTCTTACTCCAGGTTTATGAGTGATTCAAATCATTCAAATCATACCAATGAGAACAAGATGTGACATATATTTGGGTCAAGGTATTAAATGCATCACGCTTCAGATTAAGACTGAATTTACAACCTGATGCCATCCAGTTTTACTTGCAAGATTGACCTGTGAGAGTTTTGGGATAGTTTCCAAGCTAATGTGATCATTGCAAAAGAAGAATTTAACAGAAAATAACTGAAACAAATGATTGCTGCTTTTCTTCTTCTTACTCCCTTTTTCACTTTAAAAAACCTTAATGCTAGAATAAGTTGCATGCACAGTATTCAGGGTGCAATCACAATACATGACAAAGCAGCAAAATTCCTGACTATGTCAATCATTGTAATAGAATATATATTCATCTTATTCCACTGGGAAAAGAGTTTGAAATCAGATGGCTAATGCACCTAGGTAGAAAACATCCAATACAGGAAGAAAACCACTGTTTGATTAACTGGCAATTGAGTGATATACCAACAACAGTATGAAACTTGAGGCAGAGTTTCCTAACCTAATTGGTGTATTTTGGGGGGCTGCCAAAGGAATACTTTGTCTGGCACAGCACATTCCAGCCACTAGTCACTCTCATGTCATTTCTTAAAATTTAAAGTCCCCAGGAACAGATTCACTTTGCCTTAGAGTCCTGACAGTCTGAAGATGCAGCAAAGTATATGACAAAAACAAAACTGAATTAAGGAGATGGTGTTTAGCATCTCCCAGAGTTCCACAGCCTGGCATTTTGCCAATGCAAGGTCTGAGTCATTTATTTATTTATTATTTGAAGAAGTTTCTCCACAAGATTGCCTTATATACCACCCTCTTAAATATTTGGTACTTGGAAGTCAAGGGTAAACCACATGTCATGAATAATACACTAGAGTTACTTTCTGTGGTTTTTAAGGATGCTAAGAAAACTAGAGTTAGTTTGGAAACAATTGGGAAACAAAGGGAAATCAAGGAAATGTTGAACACTCTTTTCAAAAGTTTCTTTCTTTTACTTTAGAAAATCCCCGATATACCTAGAAGGTGCCATTCTGTGACTTCTTGCAAAGAATGATCCCACAATCATTCTTCGAAATAAAATGCAGGCAGGCAAACTGTTGCTGCGCCACCGTGACTAACATGGAACTTGTTTCAAGTTAAAAAAAAGAAGAAGAAATAAAGAAAAATCCCATCTCTAAAACGTAAGAGATTTCTTTGCATCACTATTTCTTTTTTTGTACTTCCAAGATTCTTTTACTCCTTATGAAAGGAACAGGATATATCAGGCCTCTTTTCTGGAGCAGAGAAAATCTCCTATCTGGAAGAGTGAGATTCTAAGCCATGGTAGGACTTGTCTTTTGAACCCACAAAGAAAAGGGCTCTTTGCTTTAATAAAACTTCAAGTTAATCACCTACTGAAAGCAAAACTGTGCAATAAAGCATTTCTTGTGCTCTGAAACCATGAGCCAAGGAGAGCACCATGCTGCTCAGAGAAGATAATGTTTTTTTCATATGCACAAAAGACATTACCTTGGAGGCATGGCTGCTAGCTGACTGAGCTCAGCCTTGTTTTGGTTCTGTGTGAGGTGACCCATCTCCTTTTGTAGCAACTCTTAAACATGGATGCAACAAACTGGAACCTAATTAAGATTTACAAAAGTTCCATATACTTATATAATAGAGTGACAATACAGATGGTTTGGAGTAAACGGTAAGAAACTTGCAGTGATGAAATACTGTGAAAGTCTTGTGAGTTCAACTAACAAGACTTATTCTTTTTCCTGCCATCTCTCTGAATATCAGGTAAATCATCTCCTGAACTGTAGGCTATCAAATCCCAAGACTTCGTTGGATCTTCCAAATAAGGACCCATTAAGGTCTCCAACCTGGTAGTGATCCAACTAAGTAATGCTCACAGACTTATGAGTTGGCATAAGACACTTTCCTATGCAATTCTTCCAGGCACCAAATTGATGGGCAGTACGGTGCTGCATGAAAACTGGGCAATTTAAATAGACAGCAGTTTCATTTTTAAAATTCAAAATGAGAGCGAGAAAGTCTCATGTCATAATATATGGTTTCCTTTTTTTTTTCTTTAAAAAAAGATGAGTTTAAATGTAATTGAATATGACCAGTGTAAGAACATTTGAGCAAGTCTAAGCCTAAGGAACAGGTATTGGCAGATAGTGCATTTGAACAAGAGTGAACATCTCTCAGAGGATATAAAAACTCCTCATCTTTGTCTCCCTTTTTATTTATGAGTTACGGGCTGAATCCAGTTTCTAAGCACAGTAATCTCCCTTGCTCACAGGTGGACTGCAACTACAGTTATAACAGTGGCGTCTGCATTCTTGCATTAAAAAAAAATATCACAGGGACCCTTTCCTTAAATTTGATTTCTTCACCTCCATGAATTGGCAACAAATTTGCAGGCTGAAAAGTTGTCAGAATATTCTTACCTTGTAACGGGAACAGCAAGTTGATCCTGCTATATTTAGTGTGATCCCACAGTGTGGCATTTCTTTAGGATTTGGGAGATTTGGGATGTGAAATTCATTTTCACTGCTTTAATTCAGTAATCTGAGAGTAAAAGCCTGTATTGGACATGCTGTACTAAAAGGAATTGTGCCTTAGGCTCCCAGGAGAATTCAGCCGTATGTGAACTGAGCTGTAGCCAGCAAAGTTTGAAAGCAAAGATAGAGGAACATCCTTAGCCACAGAAAAAGAGACTCCTCTCTGCTCCTCTCGGAGGCTGAAGTATTAATATCAATCTATATAATACAATAATACTGTAGTGTATAATATTGTATACTATTAGTATCAAATCTACACAATGAGAACCAAGTTTGGTCTAGTAGTTAAGGTACTGGACTAATAGCCAGGAGACTGTGAATTCTAATCCTGCTTTTGGCCCAAAGTCAGCTGGGTGAAGGAGGCAATCGCAAACTAATTGCAGAAAGTTGCCAAACAATCCCCCAAAAACTTCAGGGCAGTTGCCGGGAATCAAATACTGACTTGAAAATAACACCAACAGTAATAAAAAAATACAGTACGCAAGAGACATTGTGCTTTTTCCCAATCCAAACAGGATGAAAAGACAAAGATGAAGACCTATTCATCTAAGCAAGTTGACTCAAACTCCAAGAGCTTTACATTGTGTGGCCTGAGCCTTGTGGGAGAGAAATAACATAAAATCAAAACACTTAAGTCCAACCATCATATTTCTTAAACAACTAGTACTCCTCCACATACTTATTTCTAAAGCATAGGCTTAATTCTGAGTGGTTGACGTGAAACATCTGGAAACACAAGTATTTGTCTGCTGATTTATGTACCTTTAGCAAACTCTTTGTGTTCTTCTTTGGCTGGAAGATGAGTCCTACTAATCTCCTTTTTCTTCTTCTGAAGTATTGCTGTGGTTTTCAAGACAATCTAAGTTTCAGGTGCATTCTTGAGGTTGGATAACCATCTGGAATGCCCACTTACCATATCCCTCACCAGGCACCCGATGATCACATTTCCCATTCTTGTATGGCAAATGGGGGAAGTTTGGTGCTTTCACTGACAGTACACCTCCCAGCCCTAGGGATCCCGCAGCTATGCTGAATATCTCACGGGACTGGCCAGACTGATTGTCAAGATGAGGTCTGAGGGACAGATTTCCCTGGAAGGGACCTGCAACTCCTGGAGGAATAGCTTTAAGTAATATCAGTCATTATTGTAGCCAGTTCTCAGTCCCTTCTTCTTTCATTTCCTCTTTTAATATTTCAGTGCTGTGAAGGTAAGTTACCTTAGTGACATGGAATCGTATTTCAGGATTGACATCATGAGGTTTTTGCTTTCTTTACAGCAGTGCTGTCAAATATATCCCTTACCAGCTTTGCTAGACTTAGCTCATTCTTCCAGGATCAGAGCCATTGTTCCAAACCAATTGAGGGGTGAGCGAGTATTGGGGCATCTCCAAAAATGGAAAATGCACATGAAGTTCTTGGGGTGGGGGCTTCAGGACTTAAGCCTGGACTTGGCTGCCTTCCCACACAGAGATTGTGAGATCTTATACTACTAGTCTCTATGTGTAAGACACTTGTTATCTCACTGATAACACGTATACTAGGATGCGTGACTAACCTTCCCAGTTGTTTGGTTCTTTGTATTGTGTTCTGCTAAATTTGGAACTGATATAAATGGTGGCTGTTTATAACTCTTCTCTGGTAATAGTTGATGACTCCTCCCTCCCTGTCCTTTCCAATTCATGATGTGGGTGCAAATTTGGAGGTCTTCCAGAGGTAATTTGGTGGTACGATGAACTGATAAATAGGAAACTCATGTGGCCCTGCTATTTGCATTTGTTATTATCTAACTTTGTGGATTATGATTTAATGTGAAGTATTGGTGATAAATAAGGGTTAGGCTTCAGGGATCTTTTCAGAGGGATGATCTACCAAGGACGGGTGCTTGCTGGGAATGTGGAAAGAATTTGCCAAACAATATTCTGTAAAACAGAGCATCTGTTGAGTGGTCCTTGGTGAGTTTGGTTGTTTTCTTGAAGATCCCTTGCCCAAACTAGGTAACATCATCAGTGCTGTTTTTTGAACGTTTTATTACATTTTATTTATATAACAATATTTTATACATAGTAGCTTCTATATTAAGCAATATCAGGCCAATTAAATTTTCTATGCACCCTGTTGTTTTCCAGATGTTCTGACCTATCATTTTTGGCATTCGTCACTGTTGGCCATGCTTTGCTAGGACTTCAAATGCAATCTGAGTCTTCTAGATTGTAGTTGAAATAAATACCATAAGTAAATAAATGCTTAATTGTGATCCAGTAACATTAAGAGAACCATAGGTTCCCATCTCTCTTATGAAACACATAGCATATCCCTAAACGTATGGGGACTTGTGGCCAAATATCTGCAACCAACTATAGGCTACCAGAATAGATAGCTAATAAATGTTTAACGGTATTCCCCATGAAATATATATGTGTACATGAGGAAAATAAATATATGTGGCATAGAAAGTATACTTTTAAGCTCACATCTCTGAGTACTTCCGCTGATTTTTGTTTCATTTTCATCTGGTCGTCTTGTTCATTTTTATTCACTTACATGACTTATTAACTCACTGATAATTGCTGGATTGCAACTAGACTTGTACTTAGAATAAGCCCTCTGAAAAAAGTGGGATTTAAATGAGCAATAATGTAATTACAGCTATGTAATTAAGACATTAGTACTTTACCTTTAACAGCCATTCCTCCCCCATCAACCAGCTTACGATGAAAACAGATTCAATAAGAGCATAAGTATAAAACAAATTGTTAGAAGCAGAGAGGGCTAGAAAATGAAACACCATCTTCCCAAACTCTGATATAGAGTGCTAAAGCATGTACTGAGTTACTAACTCAGCAGAGAGCAAAGCAACCATTCAGATAAAGGAATGGAAGCATAAAGGGGCATTTTTCATTCTGTAATCTCTACCTTTCTATTACTTCTACTATTGCCCTAAAATAATTCCTTGGCAGTGAAGTCCATTGACTTCGGCAGGACTGAATTCTATTTAGGGGGATTCAGACTGACATATCAGACATTTGGCATTAATTAGAAATAGAGTGTACTCTCTAGAAGTGGAATGCAAATGATTATTCTTTATGGTGTTGCAAAGCTCTGTCGTTTTTCTTCTAACAGTTTAAGTTAACCAATTTAACTTAAAATCCAGCTCTCTGGATTTTTTTTTTTAAATAAAAGGTTGGTGAAATAAGTAATTCATAATTGAATGATAGAGCATTAGATCAAATAAAACATGCCTGGACATCCATTTTGACTTAGCTCAGAATGATTTAAACCTGGCTATATTGGTGATTCCTTTTAAGCCCCAAATTGCATTAAGTCATTTATAATTGGTTTGGCTAATTTCAAATTAAATTTAAGACTGTTTTATTTGTCTCTTGTTGTTACAGCTATAATGTTTTCAACATTATAACTCTAAAGGAAAACATATGTCTCAGAACAATTAGATTTGAACCAATCTTTGCTTTTGATAGCTGGAGTAATATAAGAGTGAAACAGGCACAAAATAATTAAAAGTCAGTCCAAATATTATTTTAAATTTTTTAAATGTCTATTTTCCACCCCTGAAAGTACCATTCTGAACTCTAAAATGGTATATATTTAAGCGCTGGGTAAATTTCTCTAAACAGTCTATAGCTCTGGTTCAAACAGTGAGATATTTGAAACCGTTGTTTTGTGGATTTAAAATCACAAGGAAAAAAAATGGTATTCTTGATTTCAAAGTTTTGGTAAGTTTGCTATTTATGTATTTGGTAATTTTGAATGGAGTTTGTTTAAAAGCAGCTGGCTGTTAAGACATTGATCATGAAATAACACTAAAGGGTAATATTCTTACCATAAAATTCTAGTTTTTCTTTACTTAACCCTCCTCTTTTCAAATAACTAAGCAGTCCAAGCCTGAATATTAAAGGTTTCCTCTTGCCTCTTTTATTTTCTCTCCATATTACTGACACAACAATATATTTACTTTAATTTTGAAAAACCCTCTTTGATTTCATTGGATAAATTATCCATTAATATGTTTAGGATTATCCAGTTAAATATCTCTGATATTTTCTAAATATAGCTGAGAAATGGAAAGCTATTTCTACTGAAACCTAACAAAAATCATAATAAAAATATCAAGCATATTGAAACTAATACTTCAGAGTGCCAGCGTAAGGAATAATTAAAAATACAGTTGGATCATGAAAGAATGGACAAGATGTGCAACTTGCTAGCTTTGACAAAGTAGAAAAAAAATGGATTTTCTTACTCCAGCTTTGTATTAAACTGTATATCCCATCTCCTTAGAATTCTCTAAAATATGAGCTACTTATAGAACAATACCAGAGTAATCAAAACATTTGCAACAATTTATAAATTTATAAGAGTTTGGGAAGAAAAAAAAAAGACACGAGAAAAGCATCAGATGGAAATGTTCTTATTTAATTGTTTGGCTGCATGCAAACTGGCACTCTATAAAAGAGCTATATAAGTAATTTAAAAGGCAGAAGAATTATTAAGCCACAGCCCTCCTTCTATTCTAATTGTTTTGGAAATCCTTACATATCTGTCAATATATACTTAGAAATACAAAAACCTTGAATATTACTAAGCAGCTTGCACCAAAAGTATTGGCAATAATGGCAGGCACATTATGCGCCCACACACAAATCCTAGATATATATTCCGATCGAGCAAACATCTAATAAAATATGTACTGTGCAATGCAAACACGATTCCAAAGATCTGAAGACAGGCCTGACGACAATCTGCATTACTGTTAAATTCACCAAGGCACATCTGCAAAACAGACGAGAGACATATCAGTAAATCTTCTCTAGCGAGCAAAAGGTAAACGGTTTTCATTTGCCCCAAAATAATGTGCGAAAACTTATTGGGGTGGGGTGGGGGTTAGAGAAAGTTGCCAATGATGGATTTTACAGACATGCTAAGTCTGTAAAAAGATACACCGTTGACTTTCCCTGTGTACATTGAATTAGATGGATACTTGGAGTCATGCAAAACAGTCCTGATTTTAGAGGCAGCTCTATGAGGATCTAAGACATGTACACAAACTCTGTTGAAGTTAGTATATTTAAGGCCACAGGCCTGTATTGTAGCAGTAATAGTCTGTTAAATGTGATGCATGCTGTTTTAATTCCCTCCCCCTCTTCTTTTGTAGCTATGATTTAGAATCGGCTTTGGATTCCACAGCAATTAAAGGCCTAAGTTTTTAATGTAACAATTTCAAGTGTCTAGTACATTCTCCCTCACAAGTTCCACCATAAGATTTTGATATCTTTCAGAATAGATATACAGAGCGGTATAAACTTAAGGAGATGGATTTAGGATTCTTACATAGTAATTTCTTTACAGAGGAGAAAATCAAAACAAGATTATTCAGCAAAATCATACCCTTTTCTTCACTGTGTGTAAGGTAAATGCACAAAGAAAAATACACATATCTCTCCCCACCCCTTTCCCAGCGTCTGCATATAAAGCAAAATAACCGAGAACTAAAAAAATGCACCAAAACACTAAGTTTTAACCTACAGAAATTTAGGCTCTGGTGCACTGCCAAGGAATACTAATGAGGATCTACTACAATTAGTATATTTAAGAGATTAACTACCTAATGAATTATGAGATCTGCCATCCAAATAGTGACCCTTTCCTGAAGTTGTAGAACTCCTTTTCAGATATTATCTGAACACGTTTTCTGTGAGGTTTATCAATGTGATAAACCAAGTTAAAAAGATGCTGCGTGCTGTTTTTAAGGTCCATATATTAATTCATTTGAATTAGTCACAGAAAAAACAAAATTACCTTAAAGAGTAGCTCCAAAAGATCGGCCCCAAAGATCTGGCAGAGAAGTAAGATGTTGGGATTATTTTAAGACTGATGCCTTTTTAAACTATATTAAGAACACCCTTCACAGATCCTGATTCTGGCCTGTTTCTTACACAGGAGGTATTTTGTCTTCACAACATCTGGATCTGTCAAAGAGGTGCGGTTGTAGACCTTACCAGATGTAGACACTCCATCAATAAAAGAATAACTAACAAATCATACTATAAAGAGAAGTACTACGACACAAATGTTGTATATCCATAAAAAAACCAAACTCTGTTTTAAGTCTGAGTGAAAAGATTTGGGCAGGGGGGATAAAAATACCTTAAATTTTCTAGACAGTTTTAAACATGAATTAACACTTCCCCCCTCTCCATTCCTTTCCAGATTTTTTTCAGAAGTGACGATTAACAAATTAGTCTTCTTTTTTTTTGTCCTCACAATGAAGACCTTCTTGTACTACTAAAACTACATTGTTGAGCTCTGTATATTGCCTTGAAAGGCTCACCTGTTTTATTCACTATGGTTTGTTCAGATTTGTTGTTGCTGTTGTCCATTCTTCTGAAATGAAAGCAGGAAGAGATTAATATGGAAAACGCATCTGAAGGAGGTTTTGCATAATTTTGAAACCTCCTGCTCAGCTCTTATCAAACCTTTTAAATGTGGCATTATGTACACCTTACTGAACCTGAGCTGCAATCTATTAGGCGTAGTTTAGCATCCATAGATCATCTTGTAAACAGTGCTTAAGTAACCATGGCCAGTGTGGAAAAGATTCTATTAACAGCAAGTTACCCACTCTATCCAGTTGCTAATGCTTGTCATTATGGTTCTTTTTCTTTATTGCCAAATTATTGCCAAATCAGAATGGAACAATATTGTTCAAGAGTTTAACATGCCCCTAAACTCTTACCCCAATTCCCTTATGTGTGTGTGCATGTGTGCGTATACACACACACACACACAAAGTAGATCCCAAGTAAAGGATTATGAAATTGGCACTTTATATCCAAGAGGCCCAAAGAGTTCTTATCTATATACATTGCCTGGTGAGAAACCATAGCTTGATTCTTGCAAAAGATTTTGTTTGCCAGATCTCAGACAAAGAGCTCTGAGCCAGCACCCTCCTCACGACCAGTTTGCAGTTCAGCACACATAGCCCCTCCTTATTAGCCTGTTCTCTCTCTCTCTCTCTCTCTCTCTCCCCTCAAAGTGGACTTAAAATTAATTTATTTCAAACTCGGTGCCATTCCATGGAACATTAGAATATTGTCATCTGTGTAATTTTGGCTAGGAGTAGAGAGAGCAGGAAGGCCGGTAAACAGGTCAAGAGCTTAGCCATCTGGCTTTTCCATGAGGTAAACTTAATTTTTTGACACTCTTCTTTTTAACTAAATCTATGGCAAAGTGACTCACAAATTATTCTTCCAGGAGGGATTCCCCCTCCCTTTTGTCTTTTTCTTTTCTTTTTTCAAAGTTGCCCTAGTGCGTAAGGGGAACTGCACTGCTTCCACCACCCTGTGGTAATTCTATGCTATGACATACCTTCCATTTTCAGCCGTGTCCCACCTGCAAGCTGCAGACTTTTACAGCTCATTTGTAGCTGTTGCCAACTCATGCATTCATATTTATTTCAAGAAAGGTGCAAACACGGAAAGATTGAAAACGGGGACATCTATCATAGGGGAGAACTCTATGTTCAATATTTTGAATAATTTGAACTCATGCTGCCATCTAGATTTAGAAACATTTTTTAAAAAATGTGTCTTAACTATAGATTTTTAAATATTTGCTTGGGGTTTCTTTTACTCTTTTGTAAAGAGTGGATGTTTTGTCAAATTATTTCAAAAAGTGACTTTAAAAACAACCCTAGAAAAGCGAGAGAGAACTTGTTTAGACAACATGCTATTTGCATTGTTCTGTTGTAGAGAGAAGGAAATTCCCTCAAACTGTTGTGATCCCCTCAATTGGAGCATAACATTATGGTCATTTTCTCACCGCTGGCACATTTTTCCAGCTACTCGACTTATTATACGTAGCAGATGGTGTCCAAACAAATCAAGAAGCAAAGTTGTAAAGATGGAGTTGGAGAGGGGCAGAGGGAAAAGGGTTATTTGTGTGAAGCAAAGTGAGGGGGAGACCAGCAAAGAAACTCATATATTTCTTCAGACGGTGGGAAGCATTGCAGATGGAAAATGTAGTGCAAAATAGAAGATCCATCCTGTGATACAAGAGTCCACTAACTTGGAAAATTGGTCAACAGAAATAGCTGTTGTGTATGATCTATGAATGTTCTTAATTTCTCTATTTTATGAAGTTAGAGGCATTGCAATTAAAGCTAAACCCACACCAATTATTCACTTACATTCATTGGGAATTTTGGGAAACAGTGTGCTACTTTTCTCATGTCTAACTTGCAAGTAAAAACATTTCCAGGCAGAGCAAGAAATGTATTTGCAGCTTTAATCTTCCAACATTTGGACCACCAACCTGTCATGCTTTTGCATTTTGCCCACATGTTCCTAGCAGGGTGGGAAGAGCAGTTTTTTTTTTATCTGACACCTGCAGTCAAATTAATCCTGACCTAAGCTTGACAAAATGACTGCAAGAAAAAAAAGCTAGTTGAAAAGTATTCTATACAAAACAGCTGGGTTAATAACTACTGGCCAAGAAAAAAAAGTAAAGTGCTTTTAAAAATGGATTTCAAGAATATACTTGATTATGCTTCTAGAAACCTATAATTAGCAGTTTATTTGGAAAAGTTATATCCTAATATATCAAGGAGTCTAATTTTTTTTTAATTACCAGAACCAGGTTTTTAGGACAAGTTACAGCCTGAAAGTAAATATTTTTGTCAAAAATTTATGGGCTCCCCCATTGGCAACTCATTGAGAAAATATGACTCCTCCATTCCATTGGATGTATCTACAAATATGCATACGATTCTCTTGTTGGAGAAAATAGGAGGAGGAAGGAACACTAGGAATGTTTGCTGCCTTATTTATAAAACTAATAAAAGCGGGGTATATAGAAAAAAAATAATTATTAATAAGATTAACTGAGCTTACAAGCAGTAGAGTTGGTTTTAGAAAATTAGAAAGATGTGTTAGAAAGATGTGTGCAATGGTGATATGTGATAAATATGAGAATACTGTGATGCAAACAGAATCTGATTCATATGGTTGTCTATGGAGATTCTCAATCATCCCGGTCATGGTTGTCCCAAAGGTGCTTTTTCAAAGGGCAACTGGACGTCCTTTGATTTTCTTTGAAGATGTTTGGTTTCTCACTCAAGAAGCTTCTTCATCAGCATTTGTATGGTTAGGAAAGAGAGATACTTAAGGTTGTTCCAGTTTTATGGCATCTAGAGTCTATCATCTGCAGAAGCAGAGGTAGGTGAGGTTGCTTTGGCCCCATTTTGAAGAAATGAAGGAGTAGTCTGCTCTCAAAAGCAAAATATGCTTTCCAATCTGGCCTTGGATTATGGTTCTAACCCCCATTGACCATATTCTCATTCCAACGTTGCATTAACCAGGAGCAGGATAGGGCATATGAGAACAGATCAATCCACAGTCAAGCAGTGGGGGAAACAAGGGTGTCCCACACAGACATGAAGGGCATAGTAAAGCTGCCAGGTTTGCTTTTCAATTTATTAAGATTTAGATTGTGAAAAGGCAGCACATTTTCAGACTATCTGCTTGGATTAAATATTATCCTTAGAGCCCCAAGATTTCAGTACTCTCAACAAATAAATTATTAGGATATTGAATTTAGTAGCTGGAACAGAAAAGTGTACAATAGGCCAGAACACACAGTTGTGGTTGATTAGTTAGAAAGTATTGACTCATGCACGAGGCAATCTATGCTATGATTGGTTGCCGCAAGTATATGGAGGCGTTTCCCCCCCCACTCCCGCCATTTTTTTCTATGTGTTCTGCATACTGTTTAATGTACCTTATGATATTCCTATGTTCCTGACTATCTTGCATTCTTTCTTTATGTATAATGACAAAGACTGGTGTAAATTGAATATTAAATATCATTTAGCCATTGTTTATCCATTGCAGGATGAAGGCCTCTTCTGCATGTTTCCAGCCTATACGGTCCTGAGCTTTCTTTCGCCAATTGGGCCCACAATACTTGCTGATATCGTTGATCCATCTTGTTTCAGGTCTCTTTTGTGGATGCTTTTTATCAAGTGGGATTCATTCTATGACTGCCTTGATCCACATGCCATCAGTTCTTCTTGCTATGTGACCAGCCCAATTCTTTTACTCTCTTGATGACATCATATACTTTCTTTTGTTGTCTAATCTATGTGCAGGTCTTTCTATCTTGTCTTGTAGTGCTGAGCATGTATTTTTTTTTCATGGCTCTTTGCACCATTTGTAGCTTTTGTATCGGTTGTGAGGTTAGTGTCCATGTTTCACCAGCATATGATAGAGCAGATAGCACGCACTGTTTGAAAATGTTCTGTTCAACCATAATGGGAGGTTGTTCTTGAAAATTAAGCTTAGCTTGCTGAATGCCTGCCAACCACATTTAACATGCCATTCAATTTCCTTTATTGTATCACCTTCCATTGAGATCTGTTGACCAAGATATATGTAGTGGTCTACTAAGGCTACACATTTGTGCTACTGTCTCTGACTTCATCTGAACAGCTGCTATGCAATTCCTTGACATAAATCATAAACTATCTTAAACTATGTAGGTATATGCTTATCCATGCACATATGCATACAGTATGTACCTGTGCGTGCGTGTACAAACAGTCATATAAATATAAATCCTCCACCCCACACCAATTGCAGAGAAGAACAAACTCCTTGTCTCACAATCTTCAATCCAATATCTTTCCATTTCCCTTTACGCTTTGGCAGAGCACTGCTCCAACCATAAAGATACAAGTAATTGTGTGTGAGAGAGATATTTTTCCATAACTGTACAACATATAGATTCTTTCATCGTACTTGTATTCTGCAAAATAATGACCAGCAAACTACATTTGGCATCAAAGCCTTTTTTTATAGAATAAAAGCAAGTGCCTTTATTATTTTCAAGCCCTTTGAGTGTTTCCCATCTCCAACTCCCCATATGTAGCTCTCAAGATGAAATACTCAACACATAAATTTGACAAATCCAAATTCCTTTGACATGCCCTCTCTATGAAAAGATTCTTCCTAAAACAAAAAAGAAGAAAAAAGAAGAAAAAAGCCACAAGATGTATCAAATGTTAACTTTTAATACAGGTGTGCTTCACCTGTAGCTCCAAGCCAGCACCCCCCACTCAAAGCTTTGGATATATTCTTAGAAACACTCCCTCCCACCTCAAAAGCATTAAATTTTCAAAGCTTAAAGAGACAGAAGAAAAAAATTTAAAATGCACATCAAATTGGGTTTATTAATGAGGTGAACGTTAAACTAGATTAAACCTAGTTTTAATTGGTTTTTGGAAAATAGCCCCTGATAAGTAATATCAAGGGCAAACATGTTTTTCAACTCAACAATAGCACACTCTTGCTTCAATGCAATATCTTGCTTTGGAAATGAATGCAGCAAGTTTTGCCATAAAGACAACAGTCAGTATTCTTCCCCAATATTAACAGATTAAAAAAAAATCCTTCAAAGGATCTAAGCGTTAAAACTAGATCTTGATGGGCTAATTTGAAACAGAAGGGTGCCTGCATGTGTGTGTATGTATTTGTGTGTGTTTATGCATATTTGCTTCCTTTCCAAGGTGTATAGCTAACCGGGAATTGTGTCTTCTGAAATACTTTATGTTGTGTCAAGTCTCTTATTCTACGATACTATTCAAAATTAATTGCTGTTAAAATAATCAGCACAGAAATGTTCTAACAATAATTGTTATCAGTTATATGTATATTCCAGTCTCTGTGACTGTATAGGACATATCACTTTCACTCGCCAGGCAGGGATGTGCATTGCAGCACAGTTTTGTAATGCTATGCAGAGACTGCTCTCTCATCCTCAGCTCAATTTTTTCATAGGTTTATTATAAATTGCATTGTGTGACCATGGAATGCTGCAACTGGCCATAAAGGTGAGCTAGTTACCAAGTGTCCAAAGTGCAGTCATGTGACTGTGACTGTGTGTGTGTGTGTGTGTGTTGGTGATGTGAAAGCTATCATTGGAACTCCAGAACTGGGTTGTAAATAGCATTTGAAGGAATCAGTCTTAGCTTCAAAGGGGTGCTAAGAGAGGGCCTCCAGTATATCAATTTTGACTACGGCTTGTTGGCCACAGAGTCTAGTTTTCCTGCTTGGTCTCATGGTATCTCTCACTGCAGACCAAAGTGGACAGGGTGTTTTGTCTTCTCCCCATTCTGTCACAGAAGCCCTGTCTTATTATGCTGCACAGGTAAACCTAGCGAGGTAGGTAGGAAGAGCGAGGCTGATGAAAAGAGAACTAGGTCTATGGCACAGAATCTGATCCCTATGAAATCTTGTGGGCCGGTTTGCTTAGGTACACTCTATTGTTTTTAGTGAGGCTTGTTCTGTAATTGGAAAGAGCGTTAGGACTGCATTTTAAAGCTGTAGCATTTGCGCCCAATGAATCATTCTCACAAAGCTATGTGGCCCAAGCCTACGTAGGTGAGCATTTTCTACAAAGAGTCCCAAGTATCAATAAGCAAATCTCTTGCTTCTAAAACTCTTCCAAGCTATGGACTGGTCCTATCAAGCAACAGTCTTTGAGCTAAATTAGCTGTCCTGCTGTAAATGATGGTTGAATTAAAGAGAACTTTTGAGTTAACATTTTTGAACAATGTAATAAGCAACTTCCAATTAAAGTTTTCTATATATGTAGAAAATGTGTAATGAATGAATTGGTATAGACCACATAATGAAAGCCTGTTAGCAGGGTGAATGTATTCTTGTAACTCAAATTTCTATACCACTTGGCTATTATTTTCCATTAGAACAGAACATACAATTACCAATTTTATCTTATCTTGGACTTATTATTAAAGAATAGTAAAGGAAACTTCATTGAAGAAGCTGTAATGTGATTTTTGATTAATAGTGGGATTTGTATGTGACAAGAATATTTCTCTTAGGCAAAGTATGCACATGTATCTTTACCTGAACTGACTTGTTTCTGCCAGAAATTTTCCCTGACCCTATAGAACTGGATTATTGTATACGTTGGCGTGCTGGTGTATTTGCACACACAAAGCTGGTTATCTCCCCAAGAAATCATATTGCTCTGTATTCTACAATGTTTTGAAGGTTACAGTAGACAGCAGATTGCAATCAATAGAGATCTATATAAAAATAAATTGGGTTAAGAAACCAACTGGCAGTTATCCCAGCTTCAGGAATAAATCGGTTAAAAAAGAGAAGAAGAAAATTCATCGGCTTCAATAACTCTGAACAGATTCAGACCACCAGAGATATGTCAGCAGCTGTAATATTTTAGTCTTGCTGACACTTAGGTATGTTTTGGGACCGATGGAGAAAAAGGGATGCTGTTATTTCCCATAGAATTGTTCCCCCACACAAAATATAGCAGTTGGAGCAATGTTTCTGAATGTTGCTGCACAATACTTTCCAGTTTTCTTTGTTGTCGGCCATGACCCCTGGTTTGGCTTATAGTTAAAGCTCAATGACTTCCGAAGGGCTAATTTCCTAATCCTGAAGTACAGGGGTTTAGCTTGAAAATGCTTTTCCTATGGACAAAGATTAAAAACAAAAATGCCTTGCCGAAGGTAGCCACTTCTTGAACATTTTCAGGCTAGAAGTCCTGAAATTAATCAATCAATCAATCAATCAATCAATTAATTAATTAATTAATTTTTCACATTTTTGAATCACCCATCTCCCTCCGAGAGGGAGTCTGGTGGTGTGTAATAAAATGTTAGAATGCAAAAGCACTATATATAAAAATTAAAAATTTAGAAGAAGGCAGAGATGATGAAACAGTGTTATAGTTAAAAGGCAAAGGGAAGGCTTTCAATGTACTAACCAGCCTCATGGCTCCATGCTCCTCTGGGCTCCCCATGGAGATAGCAGAGCCATGTTTTGACTCCTTTCTGGAAGGCCAGGAGAGTGGGGGCTCACCCCTTATGACTTACAATTCTTTAACTGATGACTCTGCAACACCCCTTACCTGTCTGACTTACTGGCTGATATATTGGGATGATGTAACGATGTAATTTGCACCAGACAACCACTAGTACCTCCGCCTGCACATTTTTTGGGGGGATGCAATTATTGCCAAATCTGTCCATGATTTCTTATGGTTATGGAAGAGATGTCCTACTTTTCCAGAGGACTCCTATAGAAAAGGGAGTTTTCTTAAATTGAGCCAAATATGTCAACCAGCAGCAGTTAAGGGCTGATGTCACAGGGATCTCAGGAGCCTTAGAACATAAAACAAAGAGTAGAATAATAGAGTTGGAAGGGACCTCAGAGGTCTTCTAGTCCAAAGCCCTGCTTGAGAAGACCATATACTATTTCAGGTAAATGGTTGTCCAGTCTCTTTTTGAAAGCCTCCAATGTTTTCTGCAAATTTCCCCTTCAAATCCCTCGTCTAGATCGTTTACGAAGAGTACTGGGCCTAAAATATTGAAGATATTTAAGAGTACTGGGCCTTGAGGCCACTGCACTGAAATTTGTTGCTATCATGAAGCAATTGTACTCTAAGGTCACAGTCTACCAATCATGCCGATATGCTCTCCATAAACAGAGCAAAAGAAGATTTGTGAAGAAGAGTCAAACATGGAATTGTTTCCCTAAATATGTTCCTGATGACATCTTGGCTGCGACCAGCATATTAGTATCCATTCCAGCTGATTCATGTATTCTTTGACTGAATTTATTACCCTAATTACTGGAATATGAACTGCAGTACCCTTTATATTCTAGGTTGATTATAATTAGCTGTTTTCCTATGAGAAATTGCTTTTGTTGGTCCTTTATAATGTTATGATGAAGATGTTATTTGGTTTATAAATATGTGGGGGGGTTCAGGCATATGAAGTTATTTTGGCAAGCCAAATATTTTAATAAAAACTGGGCAAAACCCTGAAGCATAAAATTATTGCGTGGACTGTTCTTCTTGGGCTAGGAAAACAACATCAGTACCAATGTTCTTTAGTAGGCAGAATACTGTATATTTCACTGAAATGGAGAAAACTTCTGCTTTCAGATTTTATGTTGCACAGGAATTGCATATATATGGACATTTAAGTATCATGGCAAAACCTAAAAAAAAATCAGAAACCAGGAATATTTCTTTTTTATCATTTTGTATTTTAAAAAGAAATTCTATATAAATCATTCAGTGCTTGGAAGTGGCTGGCATATGTTTGACTTGGTTATCAATAATAGATTACCTGTTGTTTATTTTATTTGTATTTATTTACCTGGTTGGTCAATGTCTTTAATTAAATATGGTGTGTTTATTTAGTTTAGAGTTTTCTATGCTATCCTGCAAAATTGATTTGTCATAGTGTAAGAAGCAATTTTCTAAAACAATTTAATTTTAACAATTAACAATAATTAAAAACACTATAAAATAAGTAGCAGCCACAGTAGTTAAGAATTTTCTCTGCAGTATATAAATGAAGTTTCACATTAATATAGTAGGTTGCCTGACAGAGTAGAAACATCTTCAGTTGGCATCAGGAAGACAATAACATTGACATTAGGCATTTCTCCCAGTGAAGGTTTTCTAGGGTTTCTTTTTTGGGAGTGGGTGGAGGTGTGGGGGGCTGCCATTGAAAAGATCCAGCCTCAGATAGTCACAAGTTGCCTCTCAACATAGGAGAATTGCCAGAGATGATCTTAGGATACTTCTTTGAAGACTGGACAACATTCTAATGTGCAGACTTCAGTCCCCACAATTCTCAGATAAGCCAAGCCTTTGTTGAAAATTCTGGGCGTTGAAGTCCACACATCTGGAATATGGCAAATTTGGGAAATATTGCCTTAGAAATGGTTAGGATCCTATAAGAAGAGATGCCTCATCCAATATGTTTGTCCCAAGCCGTGAAATACTTTTTATAAATTAATGTAATTTTAGAGATGACGACGATGATTATTTTGATGCCTTCAAGTTAGTGTTTACTCTTTGCAACTATTTAGGCTACTAGCTGCAGTTTCCTTGGTAGGATTTTCAGGACTGGCTTACTCTTGTCTCCTTCCTAGGGATGAGAGAAAGTAACTGGTCCAAGGTCACTCAGCTGGCTTTGTGCCTAAGGGGACTAGAACTCACAATGTCAGGTTTTTAGCCTGTTGTCTTAAATACTACACCAAACTGGCTCCCATATATATATAGCTTTATAGGTTAATAAGTGAATTAGGACTAGAAACAGACTTGGAGAATACTATATGTATAATATATTCATAATGTCTACTTCCATTCAATATTCGTGAAGAGGTATCTTATTCTAATAAAGTTTCTGAATTGTCTTCAAGGACAGTTTCACATATAATAAATTACAGCAATCTAAACAAGAAGTTACTGGATTATCACAGTGAGACTACATCTGTTCAAATAAGTACACCAACTTAAGTGAAGATGATCTTACAGAGGACAATCTTGTCTTTGATGATGGAGAATGATTTAAAAGCATGTCCACGATACTGCATAAATTTGATCAAGATATGTTACATGATCCAAAATATCTTAAAAGACATTTACCTGGGTAGATAAACTACCCACTAATAGCAGTCCTGTCTTTCCTGGGTTGAGCTTCAATTTGTTGGTTCTCCTCCCAGCACAAGGAGAATATTCAGTTATGAGTTGTTAATATCACACAGTATAATGATTATATGGATGAAGATGGCAAGGGAGATAAAAATGACATTGCATGGTGCTATCATCATGCAAATAACACAACTTATAGAACTGTATGAGATGTCATAACATCACTATATAAGTAGGAACATGGTGGCCTGAGCAGTTGGAACACCGGGCAGGAGATTAGCAAGTGGGCGTTCGATACCCGAGTGCTGCCGTGGGGCAGGGTTGAGCTCCTGTCCTTCACTCCAACTCCAGCCGGGGAAATAAAAGGAGTCCCCAACTGGGCATCCCCAGGGCAATGGTGATGTCACCAGATAATCCTTTCAACTCGGAAGCTCCTCAGTGCTTCTGCCACGCGTACAAAAACTATATAAGTGCACCTTCGTATGACGTCAGGGCACACATGTCACTTTGATATTATGGTGGCTTGTGATAGGCATTGTTGTGTTAGTTGTAATGTCGATCAAATACTGCAGTGTTGTTGGACATTATTGTTCTTTGTATCATAATGAACGGGCATGAAAATAGACGAAAGAGAAAAAAAAATCCTGCTTCCTCTCTCTTTCTCTTGCTGATGGTTATAAGAAGCAGTGTAACAAGCATCCATGTGTAACTCCTTGCCCAGCTCAGTTTTTGAATGCCAGAGTGATCATATTTATCCTTAGTGCCCCATGCATGCGCACAACATAGGGATAAACAAGAATATTCATTTTCCAGTTTGACGAACAATAAGTCAACACCAAAGGATTGGTAAGATAAAAGAAAACCTCAGAATATTTCAATATTTAGGATTCCCCCTTTCATATGCCACTGCAATCACAGACTTGTGGATATGTGGACTAATATTGCAATGGATTCTAACCCAGTATTAATCAAACTTGATAACTTAAAGATGCGTGGATTTAAACTCATGCTGACTGGGGGATTCTGGGAGTTGAAGTCCACACATTTTAAATTGTCAGGTTTCAACAGCACTGTTCTGACAAAGGAAGTTGCAAGTTGTATTGCACTGCCATCTATCCTGTTCCTGCCGTGAGCCCCAGTCCCTCAGGTGCCCAACAACATGAACTCCATCCAGCAGATGGCAGCAAAAAGGTGTTTGATCTGTCTAGCAAAAAGCTAGCAAGAATTGTGAAGCCAGCAGTGAGTTGCCAGTGTTAACACAAAATGGCCCATTCTAGAAATGCAAGAAAGATTAGCACGGCCATCTGAAATGTTATCCAATAGGAATTAGATCTTTGTGTCAAAGAGATAGTTTATCTCATGTAAAGGGTTTCAACATCAATCCTGACGAAGAGTCAGTTCTTTAATTGTTAGGCATGGAGAAAAAGAAAATTACCAATCCAAACTTTTGGTTGGATAATTAGATCCTCACCCCCAAATTCTCCAAATATTCTTAACCTTCAGAATTCCCTTCCTTTTGCTGCAGGCAGCTGCCACTAGTTGTCAGATACTTATTTGTTTCTTTTTTGTTAGCCAAGTGGCAATAAAATATATATGGCCATTCCATCTCTCTCTTTTTCTCTCTTAAGTAAGGGAGCAAACACAATGCTGGTGCAAATTCATCTCTCTATCTGTCTGTCTGTATGACTTTGGTGTTTTTTTTTTTACAGAATTATGTTTTATAGCTTATGCTCTTTTTCCCCTTCAATTTCACATTTTACCCTAAGGTTCCCCCACCCCCACCCCCAATGAAATAGGAACTGGCTAATAAGGTAGCTCCCTGTTTGAATGGGATGCAGTTCATCATGCAATTTGTTCACTGAAAAAAGCAACATAAATGATTCAGGGCAAATGATTTTATCTGTCTGCTGCAATAATTGAATTTGCATGTTGTTAACCTTACCAGACATAGACTAGCCAAAAATTTGCATTTCAGAAAAGCCTAATATGAAATCAAGTATTATATTATTTCTCCTGCAGCTAGCCTGCTTTGCAGATCTCTCCCAGGGTGTTTTCTCACCTTTTAATAGGTTTGAGGATATTCAGATGGGAGGGTAAATTCCTAATTCTTTTGAGGAAGACTCAAAAGGACCTTCTGATTTTACTGATGAAGGAAATAGTCAGTGGAAAAAAAAACCGCTACTGGAATCTCACCCTTAATACTTCATATTTACATGACATGCAAATAACATTGTTACTCATTACAACATCTCACAGTTCACATCAGCAATTAGGAATGGGTTTTTTTTTTGGATTAAGATCCAACCAAAGTTATCATAACAGAACTGATATCACAGGGCTCCTGACCTGAGTTTCATTAAGGTAGGATGTCTATAGAATATTATTTTTAGTAAGTATTGTGTTAAATAATATTTTAAAGTAATTTTCCTTTTTTTAAAACGTTGCTAGTACTTTTTGGAACTCCCTTCCCTGAGTACCAAAACAATTGCTGCCATTCAGCATTTCCTACTCTTTCTATCTGGCCACTGTTCAGATATCTCCCAAAATTCCATTGGTGAGACTTGACCAGGAGCACGTTGGGAAATTAAAAGGGGTTTTACCTTGATATTCATTTCTATAAAAAGGGTTAGGCCAAGGGACAAAATAATTTGGGAGGATTAGAGAAGGCAAGGACAGAATCCTCAGAATAGCACTGGGGTCTGGCAGCTGCTTCAGTAAGGCAGGCAAAGGTTATAGGAGTAAAGGACATTAACCCCAATCCTTTGTACGAAAAGCAGGAAGGAGGAAGAAAACCAGGAGAACGTAAAAGAAAAATGAAGAAAACAAGAATGGTAAAAAGATAGAGAGAGGGTGATTAAAGGACAAAGAGATATAAAAACAATAAGCATAGTTAAAAAAATAAGTATAGGCCATATATTTTGAGTTTGGCTTAAAGCTTGGACCTGGATCTACAAATTTCAACATTTCTTCAGGAGAATAGAAAAAACTGTTTTCTTTCCTGTCCCAAACTTTTATGGGAAATAATTATTGGTGGTTTTATAAGTTGTAAACAATTTAACAACTACCATTGGGATTTAACCTGGAACCATCCTCCTGAAGCCAGTGGGCTTGAAACGAGGTTAAATCTAGATATTTTGGACTTTTTAACAGGTCTATGGATCAGGTTGCCCCACATAACGTAAGGTCAAGACTGAGAGGTCTGTTGATATGTCTGTCAGATACTTGTTATATATATCCCACTTAACCCTAGAGTTCATAGGTCTTCCAAGTCAATGTGAAGGGGTTTAATCTTGGCTATTGTTGCTGAAGAGGCTTACATGAATTACTCCTTTTAATACTTGCAAATCTCTCTCCCCTTGACATTTCAACCCCAACTTTATGGAAGTTGCTTATAAATACCACCAGAGTTCTTGCAAAGAAAAAATATATCCCAAGATGTTTAAGATAATAGCACTTGGCTTTTCAAACCCATAAAGTATCAATTCAACAATTTCTCCCCCCACCCACCTCATAGTCTGACCAGATGATTCCAGGTTTTGGCCCTTAGGCCCAGCACTCTGGTTTTAAATTCTGAAATATCTTTCTAATGGGTGAGCTTGGTATTGCTTCTCCAATTTGCAGAACGTTACTCCAGTCTGACTCATTAATTTGCTGGGAATATTGCCCATGAGTGATCCTTGGTGCCCTCTGAGCTTGCTTGTTTTCTTGCAGATGTTTCATTATCCTAACTAGGTAACATCATCAGTGCTTTTGAATATTTCCCATAGCCAAAGTAAAAAATAAAGCTGATAAATGAAACAAAAATAAAATGAACTCATGGCCAAAAAAAGTAAAAAAAAAAAAGGAAATATTCCCCAAACACACAAATACATGCATAAATGCCTACATACTTAAATGCCTACATACATAAATCAGACACTCCCTTTATATATAATTGTCTGATTTATGTATGTAGGCATTAGATAGATAGATAGATAGATAGATAGATAGATAGATAGATAGATAGATAGATAGATAGATAGATAGATAGATA